>QNTS01011153.1:10300-24039 GCA_003317085.1 Hucho hucho
TGATTGGCCCTCCTGTGAGTGCCACTCCCCCTCTGATCAGCCAGTTGAAGCAGACACCGAGACACAGCACTCCAATTGGTGGGTTCCTCCCTCTCAAGAAATACTATCAACTGGCCCTCTCCATAGCCAGCTTTACCATGTGAACTGAAGCAAAGTATTCTAACCACCAACCTATATAGTCTCACACATCACTTCACACTCACTCTCTATCCCACACACACACACTCGCCCTCACACATCAACACACAAACTCACCCTCTCTCTCCGATTCACCCACTCAGGTACACACACACACATACTCTCTCTCTTTTTCGCACCCACCTCCTTTACACAAACACAGTTGTTCTCCCAGTCACCTCACCTCATCATTCCAATATCATGGTTCACTAGTAGAATCCCCCAGAGAGGCTCTGATCTGAGCCAGATTACATCGTGGTGGTCGGCTCTTTATGTTTTCCTCAGACATGACTTCCTTCTCTGAGAAGTCCGCGGCAGTGGGTGACGTTTCCACGGAGACGGCGATGGCGACCAGCGAAATCACGGCAGGGGAGAGTGGCGAGGACACGGCCGAAGGGGCTGATGGGAAACTGAGTTTGCGGATGAAGCTGGTGACACCTGTGGAGGAGGGCAGCTCAGAACGGTTCAGCCTGCAGAGTAAGAGCTGTTATAGGCTGCTTATTAATGTGTTATTACCACGTTATTCAAAGAACAGAAATAGGACAGCACTCCGGTAAATAAACTTAAATTTACATTTTTATTGCCGCACGAACGTTTGGGGTATGAGCCCTTCAGCGTGCATGGCAATCAATGTCACAACAACAAGACCAAAATCCAACAACTGTACATAGAATTAAAGGGGTTTCATATGACTACTGAAGCGTATCCATTGATGTATGGAGATGTGACATCTGCTGACTCTCACACCTTTACTGCAAGAATAGACGGCTCAGTTTGTTGATTTATTTTGTTCAACCCCCAAAACCACCAAATTAAACACTTTTCTTTTCCTCCCAGAGCCACCGCAATCAGACGAGGAAGGCTCTGTCTCCAAGGTTACCACCGTTGTCAAGGCTGTAACCAGGTAACCCGCTTTGGTTTCTATGCAAGGCAGCCCGATTTCAGACTTTTTCCCCTGCCTGGGATTTGAGCTGTGTCCTAAATGGATTCCTACAACTCATTATCATGATTCAGCTTCATTTAATATTATTTTGTTTACATTTTAGTCATTTAGCAGACACTCTTATCCAGAGCGGCTTACAGTAGTGTGTGCATAACGCTACATTTTCATACTTTTTTCAGACTAGGATGCCTTTTTGTTCACAACTCTGTACCCCAAATAAGAGCACTGTTGAGAATATTATAGAATAATAATGTATATATACAAAGATGCTTAATACAGTATGTTACAACCGTCAGTGAATGATAATAGATGACATTTGCATTTATTTAAATGTATTTACATGTATTACCTGACTTTGTCAGGTCATTTGGTTTCCATGGTGTGTTTGTGAGTACTCATCCTTTTACCATGTACAGTTGAGTTGACACTCGGGTTACGAAAGTAGCTCTGAATTTGCTGGGGGGTTGCTGGCGTCAGTATCCTAGATGCCGACTCATGCCGTTTTGCCTTCAAGTCAGGCACTTATCCCCTGACTGCTCAGGGGCTCTGTGTGTGTGTCTCAGGGGATTTGGTTCAAGTATAAAGACACATTCCGTTCGTCCCCAAGGAAATACAGAACACTGCATTGCAAGTCAATTTCATGACATACTATTGGCTTGTTGTATGACCAGTGTCCTTGGCCCTCTGCCCAGCCCCTCTGTGTTCAGCAGGGTGAGGGAGGCCCACAGACAGGTGATGGAGGACCAGGCCGAGGCCCATCCCAGTGACCCTGGAACCCCTGTCAGGTAAACAACGTTTATGGCCTCTGACATGGGTTGTGTTCATCAGGTCACAGTGTGGCACAACATTTTAAAATGTTGCGCAATGCAAACCTAAAATGAGCGTTTCTTAATGGACAAATTTGGATTGTAGGCTACCTCCCAGTTTCAGACTGATCTCTTCGGTTGCGTGCTGAACACTTACCTCATGTCATTTCTGATAATGATGATAAGGATAGTTCTTTTCAGCATGCCTTCGAAAACTAACGTTTGTCTCTGAACATTTGGTGCCAACCTGAAGTATAGTTTGCTCCCCCTGCTGGCCAAAATGAGAGCCTAGTAGTTACACAAGCCTAATTTAGTGGCCTCAGAGTATCCGTTCTGTTTTAAAGTACTGTAAAACTTCAATTAAACGTAGTCTCAAATAGCAGCTTGTCCATTTCAGGAGCTGGGCAGTGGCACCCATTTCAGCAAGTAAACGTCTGTTTCAAATAAACGCTGGGTCTAAATGAATTGTTTAGGAGGTTACGATGACTTATTTACGAGGTTTCATGTTTGATTTGTTACACTGAATAATTCAGTAATGACTAGAAAAAGTTATGGCAATAATCTGTTTTTTATCGGCAGTAAGAAACTGCTAGCCGTTGGCTGCTAACAGCTGAGAACTGCTAGCTAACTGGCAAACACAAAAATTACAGAACCCTAGAAATCGGCCGATCGCACACTAGTGGCGAACGTAAGAACTGCCAAAATTGCACAGTCAAATAGAGGCATACTAAGACAGAAATGTGACACAGTGTGTAAATGATAACACATTAGTGCAGGAAATTAAGAACATTTATTAAAATGCTAGAAGTGAATTAATTATGCAAGTGAGCAAAATCTGTGTGCATTTTAAGCAAATAAACACCCATGCTATTAATTCAAGTTTCACGGTATGTCAGTTTGGGATCAACAAGGGACATTAATATGCTACTCCAATCTTGTGTCCATTTGACCTTGACAGCCCTCCACCTGTCCTGGTATATCTTTAGAATTCAGGAAGTAGGTTGAGTGTGTGCGCACGCGTGTGAGAGACCTACTTCTCTGCTATTTTGGGTACCATTCATGCCCCCTCAGAGAGATGGAGGCTCTGTCTGGTTTTGTTCTGTCGAGGTGTTATAACAAGGTCTTTTTCAAGGTGTCCACACAACACACCACAGCCCTAGTTGGATCTGCTCTCTGTCTCTGGCCTACCATTACAGGACTACAGAGGCAATACTGAAACCTTTATTAACATTTGGCAAAGGATGATATCAGCCCTTATATGAGTTAATATACAGTGCCTTCAGAAAGTATTCAAACCCCTTGACTTTTTCCACATTTTGTTGTGTTACAGCTTGAATTTAAAATGGATTAAATCAATATTTTTTGGGTCACTGGCCGATAATGTCAAAGGGGAATTCTGACTTTTTAACAAATTTATTAAAAATGAAAAGCTGAAATGTCTTGAGTCAGTAAGTATTCAACCCCTTTGTTATGGCAAGCCTAAATAAGTTCAGGAGTAAAAATGTGCTGAACAAGTCACATAAGTTGCATGGACTCACTCTGTACAATAATAATGGTGAACATGATTTTTAATTACTACCTCATCTCTGTACCCCATTCATACAATTGTCTGTAAGGTCCCTCAGGTGAGCATTACATTTCAAACAGATTCAACCACCAGGGAGGTTTTCCAATGCCTCGCCAAGGTCACCTATTGGTAAAAAAAAGCAGACATTGAATATCCCTTTGAACATGGTGAAGTTATTAATTACACTTTGGATGGTGTATCAATACACCCAGTCACTACAAATATATAGCTGTCCTTCCTAACTCAGTTTCCGGAGAGGAAGGAAACTGCTCAGGGATTTCACCATGGGGAGGTCAATGGTGACTTTAAAACAGTTCCAGAGTTTCATGGCTGTGATAGGAGAAAACTGAGGATGGATCAACAACATTGTAGCTACTCCACAAGACTAACCTAAATCAAATCAAATCAAATCAAATTTTATTTGTCACATACACATGGTTAGCAGATGTTAATGCGAGTGTAGCGAAATGCTTGTGCTTCTAGTTCCGACCATGCAGTAGTATCTAACAAGTAATCTAACAAATTCACAACAACTACCTTATACACACAAGAGTAAAGGAATGAATACGAGTATGTACATATAAATATATGGATGAGCGATGGCTGACCGGCATAGGCAAGATGCAGTAGATGGTATGGAGTACAGTATATACACATATATATAATATATATATATGAGATGAGTAATGTAGGATATGTAAACATTATATAAATGGCATTGTTTAAAGTGGCTAGTGATACATTATTTCATCCAATTATAATTATTAAAGTGGCTAGAGATTTGGGTCGATGGCCGAACGGCATAGGCAAGATACAGTAGATGGTTTAGAGTACAGTGTATACATTTGATATGAGTATGTCGGATACGTAAACATTATATACAAAATTGTTTAAAGTGGCTAGTGATACATTTGTTACATCCAATTCCTATGTTTAAAGTGGCTAGAGATTTAAGTCAGTATGTTGGCAGCAGCCACTCAATGTTAGTGATGGCTGTTTAACAGTCTGATGGCCTTGAGGTAGAAGCTGTTTTTCAGTCTCTCGGTCCCAGCTTTGATGCACCTGTACTGACCTCGCCTTCTGGATGATAGCGGGGTGAACAGGCAGTGGCTCGGGTGGTTGTTGTCCTTGATGATCTTTTTGGCCTTTCTGTGACATCGGGTGGTGTAGGTGTCCTGGAGGGCAGGTAGTTTACCCCCGGTGATGCGCTGTGCAGTCCTCACTACCCTCTGGAGAGCCTTACGGTTGTGGGCGGAGCAGTTGCCGTACCAGGCGGTGATACAGCCCGACAGGATGCTCTCGATTGTGCATCTGTAAAAGTTTGTGAGTGATTTTGGTGACAAGCCGAATTTCTTCAGCCTCCTGAGGTTGAAGAGGCGCTGTTGCGCCTTCTTCACCACGCTGTCTGTGTGGGTGGACCAATTCAGTTTGTCCGTGATGTGTACNGTTGTTGTCCTTGATGATCTTTTTGGCCTTTCTGTGACATCGGGTGGTGTAGGTGTCCTGGAGGGCAGGTAGTTTACCCCCGGTGATGCGCTGTGCAGTCCTCACTACCCTCTGGAGAGCCTTACGGTTGTGGGCGGAGCAGTTGCCGTACCAGGCGGTGATACAGCCCGACAGGATGCTCTCGATTGTGCATCTGTAGAAGTTTGTGAGTGATTTTGGTGACAAGCCGAATTTCTTCAGCCTCCTGAGGTTGAAGAGGCGCTGTTGCGCCTTCTTCACCACGCTGTCTGTGTGGGTGGACCAATTCAGTTTGTCCGTGATGTGTACGCCGAGGAACTTAAAACTTTCCACCTTCTCCACTACTGTCCCCTCGATGTGGATAGGGGGGTGCTCCCTCTCCTGTTTCCTGAAGTCCACGATCATCTCCTTTGTTTTGCTGACATTGAGTGAGAGGTTATTTTCCTGACACCACACTCCGAGGGCCCTCACCTCCTCTCTGTAGGCCGTCTCGTCGTTGTTGGTAATCAAGCCTACCACTGTAGTGTCGTCAGCAGAATGAAAAAAGGAAGCCTGTACAGAATATAACATATTCCAAAACATGAATCCTGTTTGCAACAAGGCACTAAAGTAATACTGCCAAAAATGTGGCAAAGCAATTCACTTTTTGACCTGAATACAAAGTGATATGTTTGGGGCAAATCCAATACAACACATTACTGAGTACCACTCTCTATTTCAAGCATATTTCAAGCATAGTGCTGGCTGTTATGGGTATGCTTAAGGACTGGGGAGGTTTTCAGGATAAAAAATAAATGGAATGAAGCTAAGCACAGGGAAAATCCTAGAGGAAAACCTGGTTCAGTCTGCTTTCCACCAGACACTGGGAGATTAATTCACCTTTCAGCAGGACAATAACCTAAAACACAAGGCCAAATCTACATTGGAGTTGCTTACCAAGAAGACCGTGAATGTTCCTGAGTGGCCGAGTTACAGTTTTGACTTAAATCTACTTGAAAATCTATGGCAAGACTTGAAAATGGTTGTCTAGCAATGATCAACAACCAATTTGACGGAGCTTGAAGAATAATAATAGGCAAATGTTGCACAATCCAGGTGTGGAAAGCTCTTAGAGATTTACCTAGAAAGACTCACAGCTGTAATCACTTCCAAAGGTGCTTCTACAAAGTATTGACTCAGGGGTGTGAGTACTTAAGTAAATGAGAGATGTCTGTATTTCATTTTCTAAAGTTTCAAAAAAATATGTTTTCGCTTTGTCATTATGGGGTATTGTGTGTAGATGGGTGAGAAAACAAATGTATTTAATCAATTTTTATATTTATATGTGCATACATGTATTTCTATTAGTCCTGAAAGTGCTTTATAGTGTAGGGACCCACCCCATCCATGTGTAGAGCTCCTCTGGGTGATGCACGGCAGCCATTTTGGCTCTTGAACGCTCACCACACAATGAAAGTGGTTGATTTTGCCATTGACATATGAAATGTCTCTCTCACCTTTTCACAGAGGGGAACTGTTCAGCTCACCCTCACAGCAGACAAGCTCCCAAAGACCCTCCATCTCCTCTCCCTCCCTGGGATGCATCAGCCTCCCCAACAGCCAATCCGAGCCCCTCTCCAGCCCCCGCCAGGAAGTGAAGCGTACGTTGCCGTTGGGGCTCAGAGAGAAAGAGCCTCCTGCTGAACCATCCACCCCAGGCTGTCCAGAAGTGAAAACACCACAGAAAGGCACCGCAGCTGGGGATAGAGAGCCGTGTGGGCCCCCGGAGCCATCCACCCCCAACAGAGCCGCTGCCATCAGACAGAGGGCCGTGTCCCAGCAGACAAGCTTTGACAACACCATCTCTCCCAGTTCACCCAGTAAGGTAAGAGCCACTGGGTTAGCTACAAGGATATGGTTGATCATATTGCAAGGGAATAGAAAGAGATGAGATTCCTGTCTGTTATTCTTCTAGCCTAACCTCCATTCCCCCCCTCTTTCTCTCTCTCTCTGCCTTTTTCTTTTCATCAACCTTGCTTGTCATGTTCTCCTGTTTTGTCGTTTCTCTCTCTCTCACTCCCTTCATCCACCTTTCCTGTCTCATGTCCTGCTGTTTTGTCATCCCCCTCCCTCTTTCTTACACTCTCTTCATCCAACCTTGCTTGTCTCATGTGTCCTTTTGCTTTGTCAGAGAGTGGCGTCTCAGCAGACCAGTTTTGAAGCGGCTGGCCCCAGGTCTCCAGCAGCCAGTGTAAGGGTCCTTAGTGACCTCACACCTCCTGTCCTTCTTACAATGTCAAAATGGAACAATAATAACATGTCCGAATAACAGAAACAAACCATTGTCCCTTCTGCTAGCCCCTAGCTCTTAACGGTTAGCAGATCAAGATTGGCGTCCTGTTTGAAATTCAATTAATGAATTAACAATTGCTTATTGTATTTTATTATTTTCTATCTCTGACAGAATATAAAACTGGATTGACCTTGTAGCAGATCAGGGGCTGAATGTATCAAATGTCTCAGGGGTGCTGATCAAGGATCACGTCCAACCTGCCCATGTAATCTTATTCATTAGGATTTCTGAGGCACAACTGATCCTAGATCAGCACTTCTGCTCTGAGATACTTGATACATACAGCCCCTGATAGGTGTAAGCGAAGAACGCTTTCTGAGGGTCAAGGGTTAACTCCACCCCCTTCTGTGTGACAGGGCGAGCCAGAGACCCCACCCTCGAGGGCAGCCGCTGGTCCCGCCCATCGCAGACACGTGCGGACCATTCAGGAAGTGCGGACGACGGTCACACGCATCATCACAGACGTGTACTACGAGGACGGGAGAGAGGTGGACCGTAAGGTCACTGAGGTGGGGACCAAGCAAGCCATTTAGCTCATAGACCTTTCAACTCTTTCTTTTTGTCATTGATTACGCCTCACTGTTGCTGTGTGTGTGTGTGTGTGTGTGTGTGTGTGTCCGTGCGTGTTCCTTCTGTCTCTTCCTCAGGAGTCGGAGGAGCCGGTGGTGGACAGCCGTGTGTTGGACAGTGACATCTCTCCGTGTCGCACCGGCAGCTCCATGACCTCCGGTGACCTGGGTGATGTCAGCTCTCTGTCCTCCAAAGCTTCCAGCCTGCAGCACAGCTCCGGGGGCACCAGCACAGTCACGGGCCCTGCCCAGAGGGGCCCCGACTTTATCATGCCGCCCAGCCGAGGGGCCAAGTCTGCCAGGTACTGTAATGGACATGGGTTTGATTTGGATTCTAATGTTTTTTAAATGATGCATGCAGTTAATTTCCTGATCTGAATTGACCTTTTCCGTCTAGTGTCTTCTGCCTTCTTGTAATCAGTCTAGTGTTCTGTAACATGATCTATATCCATGCTCTAACACTATTTCTTGTGCTTATTTCTTAGTCTTAATCTCTGTTGTCTTCGCACGCACATTTTCACACCTGTCAACAACACAAACATCAGAGAAACAAAATAATTCCTATACTAAACAAGGGTTCAGTATCTTAAGTACCCTCTTAACCATAGAAATATAATGACTAGAAGTGACATTCTATGTCTGTGCTTTTAACCACTCTTACGTGTTGACAGGTATGCATGCATATGTCAGTCTTTGACTTTGTTCACTGTCTAACTACCCCTCCGCCACAGCCACAACCCCTAACCCAACACGCAGATAAGTTATTCTAAGATCCCCCTATCAACACCTATGGTAAGGCCCTAACTGCTCCCCTACATGGACCAACCCATATGGTCACAATAGGGGTGTCCATCAGCTGCCCCATTTCTGCTGTACGGACCGTCCCTCTCTTGGTAGAACTTGGCCTGGGCATAGATCTAGGATCAGCTAACCCTCCCCCAACCCTAACCTCAACCATCATGAGGAAAAACGGACCTTAGTTCAGCTTTTGTGGGATGATTCATCCTTCCCTGTCCCTCTCCTCTCTGTCTGCAGCCCCAGGAGGGGGAGTGGGCCACAGCAGAGGGGCCACAGGGGTCAAACGGCAGGGTCAGATTTCATGGGAGAGAGAGTTCAAGGACTCCATGGGTCGCAGGCCTTCACCCCACTGACGCCCCGCGGAAGAGCCAGGCGGGGCAGGCCTCCGTCCCGCTCACCCTTGTCCAGGTGAGCTGTAGTGGGTCAGAGTTCCAGAAACACCTAGTGACATCATCAAAGGCAGACATTAGGTGCATGTACAAACACAACTACATCCACGGCAGCACGTATGTAGCCAATTGTGCCTTCCCAAAATTGTAATGCAACGCGATTCAACTGGTTCGCAACACATGGACGCATGGGAGTTGGTTGCTTCCCGACATCATTCAGCGTTCCAACATTTAGGCTTACATTTTGAAAACAAGTCAACCTGAGATGAGACACTGAGATAGTTTAATGAAACCTCCAGTATCCAGTACAGAAATGGAGAATTTAGGGTTCCTAGCTTTAGAACAAGGATCCTCCATCCTGCTCTTCCTAGAGTGCTCCAATCCCACACTGTCCCTGCTGATATTATCCTCTTCCTGTCTTCACTAATCATCTCAACACAACTGTCTCCTCTTCCTGTCTTCACTAATCATCTCAATGCAACTCAACTGTCTCCTCTTCCTGTCTTCACTAATCATCTCAACGCAACACAAGTGTCCATGTCTAACATGTATGTTTCTTATTGACTATAAAGAACCCAAACTTTAAAGCACTACTGGAAGAAATGTACAGTATATAGAGCATGACTGGTCTGTTCCACTGGAGGAGTAATGCTGATCTATTCTTTCCATAACGTTTCTAAACATATCTGTCTGTAATGTTCAAAATGTTGATGGTGCTCTTTGTCCTGTTGACTCCCAGGGGTGCCAGCGTCCCGCGTGCCAATGCCCGCGGCCAAGCTCTGTCCTCCTCCGAGGATGAGCCCTACACCCGCCTGTGTCCCACCCCGCGCATCCCAGACAGCCCTGCAGTCCCCAGCCACTCCTCCACGTCTCTCCTCACCACCACTTCCCAAGATGAAGGCAGCCCAGCTGGGAGCAGCTTCGTGGGGCTTCGTGTGGTGGCCAAGTGGTCCAGCAACGGCTACTTCTACTCGGGCCGCATCACCAAGGACCTGGGCGAGGGGCGTTACCGGCTGCTCTTCGATGACAGCTATGAGTGCGAGGTCACGGGCAAGGACATCCTGCTGTGCGACCCCATCCCCCTGGACACTGAGGTCACGGCACTGCTGGAGGACGAGTACTTCAGCACAGGTGATTCCGCGTTCAAAACAACTGGGAACTCTGAAAAATATGAGGTCAAATCATGACGTCAGTTAACTTCAGGTCGGAAAGTCGGAGCTCTAGAAAGAGACCCGAGTTCCTGAGTTGGATTGACCGGTCATATCGATTTTTCCCAGTCCGAGCTCGTTTTTTTCCCCGTTCCCAGTAGTTTTGAAAGCAATAAAGTCGGAAGTCAGAGAGTTCCCAGTTGTTTTGAACGCGGCATGAAAATGGGAAGAGAGAGGACAGATTGTTTACACTCCCAGAGTTTCCACTTGAACAATCCCTGACATGGATTTAAAAGCATATGATTGGTTTGGTGTAAGCATTAACTGGAGGAAGTTTCTCCCATGGTTAAACGCATGACAGGGAGTGTGCAAACGCGTGTGGAGAATCTGGACACAGGAGAAGACAGGAGAGGACCGGAGAAGAGAGAATGGGGTTAGAATGGGTTTAGCGTGGAGGATAGAAAAAGAGGCCAATTCGAGTCTCAACACAGACCCATGGCTGAGAAGAGGTCAGGCTGTCACTGGAAACTAATTTCCCTTCATGTGGTTGGCCCTTTTCCCATTTCTGTCTTTAAATGGAAAAGAAGCTCTGGCACATTGGTGATCCTGACTCTCTACAAATGTAATGGATCTTCAGTGGAGTGTTAACATCAGTGTACTGTAGTCTCTCTTCACTTGACTGTTGTTTTTCCCCATGTAGCTGATATGATGCAAATTTGACTGTTTTTCAACCCTTCTCTGTCTTTGCCTTNGTCCCCAGCCACTCCTCCACGTCTCTCCTCACCACCACTTCCCAAGATGAAGGCAGCCCAGCTGGGAGCAGCTTCGTGGGGCTTCGTGTGGTGGCCAAGTGGTCCAGCAACGGCTACTTCTACTCGGGCCGCATCACCAAGGACCTGGGCGAGGGGCGTTACCGGCTGCTCTTCGATGACAGCTATGAGTGCGAGGTCACGGGCAAGGACATCCTGCTGTGCGACCCCATCCCCCTGGACACTGAGGTCACGGCACTGCTGGAGGACGAGTACTTCAGCACAGGTGATTCCGCGTTCAAAACAACTGGGAACTCTGAAAAATATGAGGTCAAATCATGACGTCAGTTAACTTCAGGTCGGAAAGTTGGAGCTCTAGAAAGAGACCCGAGTTCCTGAGTTGGAATGACCGGTCATATCGATTTTTCCCAGTCCGGGCTCATTTAAAAAAAAAATTGTTTTCGTTTTGAAAGCAATAAAGTCAGAAGTCAGAGAGTTCCCAGTTGTTTTGAACGCGGCTTGAGAATGGGAAGAGAGAGGACAGATTGTTTACACTCCCAGAGTTTCCACTTGAACAATCCCTGACATGGATTTAAAAGCATATGATTGGTTTGGTGTAAGCATTAACTGGAGGAAGTTTCTCCCATGGTTAAACGCATGACAGGGAGTGTGCAAACGCGTGTGGAGAATCTGGACACAGGAGAAGACAGGAGAGGACCGGAGAAGAGAGAATGGGGTTAGAATGGGTTTAGCGTGGAGGATAGAAAAAGAGGCCAATTCGAGTCTCAACACAGACCCATGGCTGAGAAGAGGTCAGGCTGTCACTGGAAACTCATTTCCCTTCATGTGGTTGGCCCTTTTCCCATTTCTGTCTTTAAATGGAAAAGAAGCTCTGGCACATTGGTGATCCTGACTCTCTACAAATGTAATGGATATTCAGTGGAGTGTTAACATCAGTGTACTGTAGTCTCTCTTCACTTGACTGTTGTTTTTCTCCATGTAGCTGATATGATGCAAATTTGACTGTTTTTCAACCCTTCTCTGTCTTTGCCTTGTCTCTCCAGGTCTAGTGAAGGACTACAAGAAGGAGGGCGAGGACTTGTTCTACAGTGTGGAGAAGCAGGGCCAGACTACAGCTGTAGAGAGGGAGGGCCAGACTACAGCTGTAGAGAGGGAGGGCCAGACTACAGCTGTAGAGAGGGAGGGCCAGACTACAGCTGTAGAGAGGGAGGGCCAGACTACAGCCACTACAGCTGTAGAGAGGCAGTGGTACAGCCGCAGTTCTGTCATCCTGACCATGGAGCAAGGCAACAGGCTGAGAGAACAGTACGGCCTGGGGCCCTACGAGCCCTCCACACCCCTGGCCAAGGCCTCTGACATCAGCCTGGGTAAGACAACCCCAAAGCTTTGAGGATTGACTGAGTGAGAACCATATAGCCGTGCCCTGGCGAGAACCACAAGTACCCTTTCCACACTGAGCCGAGCTGTACTGCACTGGCCTGGTTACGCTAACACAGTAGTTGCTGGAACTCTTCTGGAAAGGACAATGTGAAACTAAATGATTGGACCTAGCACAGTAGCATACAACCCTGCATCCCACTGCTGGCTTGCTTCTGAAGCTAAGCAGGGTTGGTCCTGGGTGGTCCCTGGATGGGAAACCAGATGCTGCTGGAAGTAGTTTTGGAGGGCCAGTAGGAGGCACTCTTTTCTCTGGTCTAAAGAAATGGTAAAAAATATCCCAATGCCCCAGGGCAGTGATTGGGGACATTTCCCTGTGTAGGGTGCCGTCTTTCGGATGGGACATTAAACGGGTGTCCTGACTCTTTGAGGTCACTAAAGATCCCATGGCACTTATCGTAAGAGTAGGGGTGTTAACCCCGGTGTCCTGGCTAAATTCCCAATCTGGCCCTCATACCATCATGGTCACCTAATCATCCCCAGCTTACAATTGGCTCATTCATCTCCCCTCCTCTCCCCTGTAACTATTACCGTGGTCATTGCTGTAAATGAGAATGTGTTCTCAGTCAACTTACCCGGTTAAATAAAAACAGTACAGTCTGGGTTGGGTTGGCATGATAATGTTAAAATGGTATAATGTGAGCACTGCCCAATAAGGAAATATTTTACATCACTCCTCTTAAGTTTGAGTTGAGTCATCTCTACGTTTCACATAGCTTTATAAAGACTCCCAAGTCTCTGTGAAAACAGTGATTCCTTCATACAGGAAGGATCTGCTAGAGTGATTCATCAAACAGAAGTGGGGTTTAATGTTAGTATTTTCCGTGTCTAGTGTGATGACGTGTGACATCGCTGTGCCCGCCCCCACAGATTGAAGTAGAGATATAATGAGTACATTGTATGGCGCTGTCTTCCACAGATAACCTGGTGGAGGGGAAGAGAAAACGCAGGGGGATCACAGAGGGGGCCAGCCCCCTCACCCCTGGCCCCTCTGGGAAGAGGAAGCTGATCAGCTCTGAGGACAGGGACAGGACCCCGGCTAAGCGAGGCCGCAGAGGGGGAGGAGGAGCCAGAGCCGGTACGGAGACCTAGTCACCCTAAACTTGACACCATACCTTAACCCTGACCTTACACCTAACCTCTGTCCAAGCCTAAACTGTAACCTCTAACGTTTAGGTTCAACTTAAATGTCAACCCAAAACCTAAAATGCCCTAACCTCAACCCCAGTCTATGTAACACTAAGCCACAGCCCTAACCTTAACCCCAGGCTTTTTAACACTAAGCCACAGCCCTAACCTCAACCCCAGTCTATGTAACACTAAGCCACAGCCCTAACCT
>QNTS01011160.1:11879-25665 GCA_003317085.1 Hucho hucho
CAATGATCTCAAGGCAGCTGGGACCATAGTCACCAAGAAAACAATTGGTAACACACTACGCCGTGAAGGACTGTAATCCTGCAGTGCCCGCAAGGTCCCCCGCTCAAGAAAGCACATATACATGCCCGTCTGAAGTTTGCCAATGAACATCTGAATGATTCAGAGGACAACTGGGTGAAAGTGTTGTGGTCAGATGAGACCAAAATGGAGCTCTTTGGCATCAACTCAACTCGCCGTGTTTGGAGGAGGAGGAATGCTGCCTATGACCCCAGGAACACCATGCCCATCGTCAAACATGGAGGTGGAAACATTATGCTTTGGGGGTGTTTTTCTGCTAAGAGGACAGGACAACTTCACTGCGTCAAAGGGACGATGGACGAGGCCATGTACCATCAAATCCTGGGTGAGAACCTCCTTCCCTCAGCCAGGGCATTGAAAATGTGTCGTGGATGGGTATTCCAGCATGACAATGACCCAAAACACACGGCCAAGGCAACAAAGGAGTGGCTCAAGAAGAAGCACATTAAGGTCCTGGAGTGGCCTAGCCAGTCTCCAGACCTTAATCCCATAGAAAATCTGTTGAGGGAGCTGAAGGTTCGAGTTGCCAAACGTCAGCCTCGAAACCTTAATGACTTGGAGAAGATCTGCAAAGAGGAGTGGGACAAAATCCCTCCTGAGATGTGTGCAAACCAGGTGGCCAACTACAAGAAACATCTGACCTCTGATTGCCAACAAGGGTTTTGCCACCAAGTACTAAGTCATGTTTTGCAGAGGGGTGAAATACTTATTTCCCTCATTAAAATGCAAATCAATTTATAAAATTTTTCACATGCGTTTTTCTGGATTTTTTTGTTGTTATTCTGTCTCTCACTGTTCAAATAAACCTACAATTAAAATTATAGACTGATCATTTCTTTGTCAGGGGGCAAACGTACAAAATCAGCAGGGGATCAAATACTTTTTTCCCTCACTGTATGCTGAGCACTTGTTGGCTGCTTTTCCTTCACTCTGCGGTCCGACTCATCCTAAGCTATCTCAATTTGGTTGAGGTCAGGGGATTGTGGAGGCCAGGTCATCTGATGCAGCACTCCATCACTCCCCTTCTTGGTCAAATAGCCCTTACAAAGCCTGGGAGGTGTGTTGGGTCCTTGTACTCTTGAAAAACAAATGATAGTCCCACTAAGCGCAAACCACATGGGATGGCGTATCGCTGCAGAATTTGGTGGTAGCCATGCTGTTTAAGTGTGCCTTGAATACTAAATAAAATCACTGACAGTGTCACCAGCAAAGCACCCCCACACCATTACACCTCCTCCTCCATACTTTACGGTGGGAAAATACACATGCGGAGATCATTCGTTCACTCACACCCAGTCTCACAAAGACAAGGCGGTTGGAACCAGAAATCTCACATTTGGTCTCCAGACCAAAAGGACAGATTTCCACCGATCTAATGACCATTGCTCGTGTTTCTTGGCCCAAGCAAGTCTCTTCTTATGATTGGTGTCCTTTAGTAGGGGTTTCTTTGCAGCAATTTGACCATGAAGGCTTGATTTACGCAGTCTCCACTGAACAGTTGATGTTGAGATGTCTGTTACTTGAACATGCTGTGAAGCATTTTTTGGGCTGCAATTTGCAGATGCCAAGCAGTTACCATACCAGGCGGTGATGCAACCGGTCAGGATGCTCTCAGTGGTGCAGCTATAGAACTTTGAGGATCTGGGGACCCATGCTTAATCTTTTCAGCCTCCGGATGGGCAAAAGGTGTTGTCGTGCCCTCTTCACGGCTGTAGTTTGTTGGTGATGTGGACATCAAGGAACTTGAAACTCTCGACCGGCTCCTCTACAGCCCCATCGACGTCCACGATCAGCTCCTTTACCATCTTAAGGGAGAGCTTGTTGTCCTGGTACCACACTGCCATGTCTGTAACCTCCTCCCTATAGGCTGTCTCATCGTTGTCGGTGATCAGGCCTACCACTTGTGTCGTCAGCAAACTTAATGATGGTGTTGGAGTCGTGTTTGGCCACGCAGTCGTGGGTGAACAGGGAGTACAGGAGGGGACTAACACACCCCTGAGGGGCCCAGTGTTGAGGATCAGCATAGCAGATGTGTTGTTGCCTACCCTTACCACCTGGGGGCGGCCCATCAGGAAGTCCAGGATCCAGTTGCAATGAGAGGTGTTTAGTCCCAGGGTCCTTAGCTTAGTGATAAGCTTTGTGGGCACTATGGTGTTGAATGCTGAGCTGTAGTCAATGAACAGCATTCTCACATAAGTGTTCCTTTTGTCCAGGTGGGAAAGGGCAGTGTGGAGTACGATTGAGATTGCGTCATCTGTGGATCTGTTGGGCGGTATGCAAATTGGAGTGGGTCTAGGGTATCTGGGAGGATGCTGTAGATGTGAGCCATGACCAGCCTTTCAAAGCCCTTCATGGCTACCGACGTGAGTGCTATGGGGCGGTAATCATTTAGGCAGGTTACCTTCGCTTCCTTTGACACAGGGACTATGGTGGTCTGCTTGAAACATGTTGGTATTACAGATTCGTGAGGGAAAGGTTGAAAATATCAGTGTAGACACTTGACAGTTGGTCCGCGCATGCTTTGAGTACACGTCCTGGTAATCTGTCTGGCCCCGTGGCTTTGTGAATGTTGACCAGTTTAAAAGGCCTTGCTCACAATCGGCATCCAGAACAGCTGGTGCTCTCATGCATGCTTCAGTGTTGCTTCCCTCGAAGTTAGCATAAAAGGCATTTAGCTCGTTTGGTAGGCTCGCGTCACTGGGCAGCTCGCTGCTGGGTTTCCATTTGTAGTCCATAATAGTTTTCAAGCCCTGCCACATCCGACGAGCGTCAGAGCCGGTGTAGTAGGATTCAATCCTAATCCTATATTGACGCTTTGCTTGTTTGATGGTTTGTCCTTGAAAGTGGCAGCTCCAGCCTTTAGCTCGATGCGGATGTTGCCTGTAATCCATGGCTTCTGGTTGGGATATGTAGGTACGGTCACTGGGGACGTTTTCGTAAATGCACGTATTGATGAAGCCGATGACTGAGGTGGTATACTCCTCAATTTCATTTGATGAATCCAGGAACATATTTATTTTATTTAGCTGGGCAAGTCAGTTAAGAACAAATTCTTATTTACAATGACGGCCTACCAAAAGGCCTCCTGCAGGGACATATTCCAGTCTGTGCTAGCAAAAAGGTCCCGTAGAGTAGCATCAGAGTCATCTGACCACTTCCGTATTGAGCGAGTCACTGGTACTTCCTGATTTAGTTTTTGCTTATAAGCAGGAATCAGGAGGATAGAATTATGGTCAGATTTGCCAAATGGAGGGCGGGGAAGAGCTTTGTGTTGACAAATAGACACACACCCACACCCCTGGTCTTACCAGACGTAGCTTCTCTGTCCTGCCGGTGCATGGAAAATCCCACCAGCTCTATATTATCTGTGTCGTCGTTCAGGGATGACTCAGTGAAACATAAGATATTACAGTTTTTAATGTCCCGTTGGGAGTATAATCGTAGGTCATCCATTTAATTTTCCAATGATTGCACGTTGGCCAATAGAACAGATGGCAGCGGGAGTTTACTCACTTGCCTACGAATTCTCAGAAGGCAGCCCGACCTCTGCCCCATTTTTCTCCATCTTTTCTTAACGCAAATGACAGGGATTTGGGCCCGTTCCCGAGAAAGCACTATATCCTTTGCGTCGGACTCGTTAAAGAAAAATTATTCTTCCAGTTCGAGGTGAGTAATCGCTGTTCTGATGTCCAGAAGTTATTTTCGGTCATAAGAGACAGTAGCGTCAACATTATGTACAAAATATGTAAAAAAATAAGTTAAACAATGCAAAAAAACGAATGAAATAGCACATTTGGTTAGGAGAACGTAAAACGTCAGACATTCCCTCTGGCGTCAATCCAACATATGATTCCATTTGTGCTATTTCATAGTTTTGATGTCTTCACTACTTTACTACAATGTAGAAAATAGTAAAAATTAAGAAAAACCCTTGAATGAGTAGGTGTTCTAAAACTTTTGACCGGTAGGGTAAATGGTATACCCAAGTCAAAATGACAATCCATAAATTAATGGCATTCTCTTACATGGTCTGGATGGAGTCTATGCTGGGTTACTGTAAATGCAGCGATTGCTGATATCAAAGGAGTATTAAAATACATCTGATTGATTAATTAATTAATTGATTACCGAGCTCTTCCAGAGAGGGGACACTGTAGTGTTCGTCGTGGTTGTCAGCGATCTTCGTCCGACAACTGCCCATCTGTTCTTGTGTGATGGTGGGCAGGGGTTTCATAGGCAGCTCTAGCCTGTTCACTAAGGCCTGGAACCTCTTGAAGGTCAGCGGAGGACTGCCGTTGTTCATCTCAACTATCCTGATAACAGAAACATGAAGGATAGTGAGATTAAAACATATTGAGATATGGGACCGTATTCATAAAGCGTCTCAGAGTAGGAATACTGATCTTGGATTAGGTCCTCACCCTGCCCCTGTTATCTTATTCATTACGATGTAAAAAGGCAAAACTGATCGTAGATCAGCACCTCTAATCAGACGTTTTGTGAATACCAGGCCCGAGGTAACTTTGTTGAAATGTCCATAATAATACTGTTGTGGTGAAGTGATGCTGTTGAGGAAAACGCACAGGTGATTCTTGACCGCGAGCGGAGGGCAGTTGTTCATCTCAATGATCCTGAAGATGATGGTGTAAATGTAGAGGTAGAAATTATTAAAATGTCATTTCAGGATTAAAACAGAGCATTACTTGTTGAAATGCCAATTGATACTGATGTGGTGATCTTTGCACGTCAGCAAACTGGTTGTGTAAATTAACTGGCCGGTACATCATTTCTCAGCACAATTCAAAACATAATCAATACAGTTGTACTTTTCAGTCTGACATGATGTAGTTCTGACATTCTGTACCATCTAAAAACCTATACAGTATACATTATTGATAGTCAACATAATAATGGTACTGTTATTCATATTTTCCATTAATTCATATACAGGATATACATAAAGTACTTAAACGTATTAAAAAAATTCTGGCAACATCATAACAGAGCAAAGCATTGTTGGTGAGATTGTGAAATTTCTTTCCTTAATGTGTTTGAGCCAAACACATTTTTAACAAGGCACACCTGTTAATTGAAATGAATTCCAGGTGACAACCTCATGAAGCTGGTTGAGAGAATGCCAAGAGTGTGCAAAGCTGTCATCAAGGCAAAGGGTGGCTATTTTGAAGAATCTCAAATATAAAATATATTTTGATTTGTTTAACACTTTTTTGGTTACAACATGATTCTATATGTGTTATTTCATAGTTTTGAGGCCTTCACTATTATTCTACAATGTAGAAAATAGTACAAATAAAAGAATAACCCTTGAATGGGTAGGTGTGTCCAAACTTTTGACTGGTATTGTAGTTATCCCCTAACCATGGCCTGATTAAGTTACAGCGTGCATCTTATAAAACAGGTCCCATCTTACGCAACGCTCATCTATATTGGCGCCGTTTGGGCCCTTTGAGGTATTCCTATTGGATAAACTCATATTGTGGGCCGGGCCGAGCAGGCGTCAGGAGCTCCCATGTGTCTCCAGCAGCACTGTGGTTGCAATGGCTGAGCACCGCCACCCCACCTGTCCGCCATGCACATGTCTGCCACAGTGACTGCCTCCCTGCTCAGCCATTTCCTCCTCCCACTGCCTGGAGCCTGCACATGTTGTGTGGCGTGACAGTCCGTTACATTAACCCACCACTAGGCAGCATCACTGAGATATGGGATTCTATGGGACTGTGTGTTTGTGGGAAGTAGAACATCAAAACTCTTTCAGCTCATTCTACGTCAGTGCTTTTCCCCTTTGAGCTCTGGAGCTCTGCTTGCAGCATGTGTCTTTACAGCATGAATACACAATTATGTTAACCACTGCATTGCGCTCTAGTTTGACTTCCAGTGGTATACTGGCATCACTTAGCCTATTGGATAGACAAAATAGACTGTCAAAATCTTATGGACTTCTCTCTGGTCAAATAATCTGTTAATTCAGCATTTTATAGTATTGCTGGGGTAAATTTATATCCCACAATGTTCTGTTCTGGTTGTGACGATACCAGCTGGCTGTCCCCGTGGCATAGTTAACACGTAGCATCATCTCAGATGTGTTACTACTTTGGTGCTGTAAGGTTTCCCCTGGGACACAGTTTGCTCTGGTTTATCCAACAAGGTGTTGAATAGGGAAAGGGGATACATAGTCAGTTGTATAGGGAAAGGGGGATACCTAGGCAGTTGTATAGGGAAAGGGGGATACCTAGTCAGTTGTATAGGGAAAGGGGGATACCTAGTCAGTTGTTCAATTGAATGCCTTCAACTGAAAAGGTGTCTTCCGCATTTAACCCAACCCTTCTGAATTAGAGGTGCGGAGGGCTGCCTTAAATCGACATCCACTTCTTCGGCGCCCGGGGAACAGTAGGTTAACTGCCTTGCTCAGGGGCAGAACGACAGATTTTTAATAGCACTGGGAACAGAGTGAGCTCACATTTCAAATGACTAGGTAAGCACTAGCCTGATCCCAGATCTGTTTGTGACGTCTTGCCAACTCCTATGGTCATTGTCCTGTGGCTATACAGGACAAAACAATTTGGGACTAGGTTAGATAAGCAGTATAATGGGGAAATAAACATTTGACTTATTGGACCCTTCCTACTGAGTGTGACAGTCAGTGACTAACCTGTCCAAGTTGTAGAGTGTGTGAGAATTCCTCACTATGGTCTCCACTCCAAACTCCTGGGCCATTTTAATGATGGCTCCATCTCTCTCCTTCCCATAGGGCTCAGAGTCATACTCAAAGGTCAACCGGGTGACGTTCCACTCCTACAGACAGGAGCAAAGAGAGAGAGAGATGGGGAGAGGGAGGGAGATAGAGGTGGAAATGAGAGAGGATGAAAGATAATACATGTTACCTTAAGTGGGGTTGAGATCTTTTCTCTGATGTTATTGGGACCTTCTGTTCCCAGATATGACAGACTAGCCTTATCTCCCAGACATTGGCCTAAAGATCAGTGAACAGCAGACATTATCATTACAAATCTAGTCTACATGGCAGGTGGCTAGTCTAGGCTACACAAAGGGGAAAGGTAAAAACAACAGGATTCTCCATCAGTACTTGCTGAAACCAGTGGTCAGCTTAGGTCACAGAACCCTCTAAACATCCTACTTGTTGAAGCAGCGGCTGAATAAATGCAGCAATGCATGCTGCTTCAGTGCACCGTTCCTATAGTGATCTGCAGAACAATTTGATCACTAACCACATTCACTAGGTCCATAGACACCAGAGGGCACTGGATCTGCAATGCACTTATTGGAGTTTATAGACATCTGACCTCTATAGCTTTTCCTCTATCTACAGTAGGCCTTGCTGCTGAACCCATGATAATGAGAGCCCTCTCCACCTCTTCAGACCTGATGGACTCTTATATAAACAACCCTTTCTCCAACCTGCTGGTCAGTGCGTCACCCACTACACGTATTCTAGCACTGTAAATCGGACATTTGAAAAACTAAAGTGTAGCAAAGTGGTAATTCAGAAGCAAATATCTTCCGAATTACCATATTATGACAAGCAGCCTTGACAACAGAGGCAATCTGAGGTGATGTGTACAGCTCTCCTCTTAGTCATCAACCTTCACATAGGTGAATTGATACCTGCAAAATAAGTGCCATTTCTCAGAAGTGAGAACAGGTGAGTGGATGTGCAGAGTGCTTGGTCCTGGCAGCAGTTCATTTGTTCTTTACAGTTTGTTTAGTGTTCCTTGATTTACTTACCAACCGTACCATTGGCTCTATTTCCTAAATGTTCCCTCAAGACTAAATGGTGATTCATCAGCTTGTCTCATGCATGACCAAACTTCATTGTCAGATTAAAATGAGTATGTATGGTAGAAAATGTGGGTAATTAATAGGGATGTAACGATTCAAAGATACGCATCGGTCCCCAGTTCAAATGTTTAAGATACGAGTGCATCGGTCTGCAGGACCCCAAACAGATCCAAATGTAGCATGCGTCGGTCAGGAAATCGATTCAAACATTACGAATTGTCAGTTCACAATATTGTTTTTCTCAAATTACTACACCTTCCGAAAAATACCTACTCTTTTGTGACAACTGTGTCCTCTCCTTCAGTGTTGAACTAAGCATGTTATTATGTTGACAGTCACTGATCTACAAGTAATTTTGAATGCCAAAACAACCCAAGGCAATATCAGTAGTCTAGTCAAAGTGGGCGTTTTGCGCAGCCTCGCGTGCTGACCAACAGATAGGTCTTTTCCCTGATCTGCCACATCTGTGCGGCACCTTCAGCATTCAAATGTTTGTGCAATGGCTTGTACAACAGTATACCTTCTTAGTTGAGTGGCAACCATTGTAATTTGTTTTACCGGAATAAAAGTAACCTAAGCTACTGCCGGAGAAAACTCATTTGGCAATACATGTCGATTTAGGGAGTAAACATTTATTCTCATACAAATCATATTTTCCATAAATCAAATCAAATTTTATTTGTCACATACAAATGGTTAGCAGATGTTAACGCGAGTGTAGCGAAATGCTTGTGCTTCTAGTTCCGACCATGCAGTAGTATCTAACAAGTAATCTAACAAATTCACAACAACTACCTTATACACACACACAAGTGTAAAGGAATGAATAAGTGTATGTACATATAAATATATGGATGAGCGATGGCCGAACAGCATATGCAAGAGAGGTTATTTTCCTGACACCACACTCCGAGGGCCCTCACCTCCTCTCTGTAGGCCGTCTCGTCGTTGTTGGTAATCAAGCCTACCACTGTAATGTCGTCTGCAAACATGATGATTGAGTTGGAGGCGTGCTTGGCCACGCAGTCATGGGTGAACAGGGAGTACAGGAGAGGGCTGAGAACGCACCCTTGTGGGGCCCCAGTGTTGAGGATCAGCGGGGTGGAGATGTTATTTCCTACCCTCACCACTTATACTTTTCATGTACTTTTTACTTTTCTTTCCCTGACACCCAAAAGTACTTGTTACACTTTGAATACTTAGCAGGAGAGAAAAATTGTCCAATTCACACACTTATCAAGAGAACATCCCTGGTCATCCCTACTGCCTCTGATCTGACGGACTCACTAAACACATGCTTCGTTTGTAAATTATTATTATGAGTGTCTGAGTGTGCCCCTGGCTATCTGTAATTTTTTTAAAAAGAGTTTACTTAATATAAGGAATTTGAAATGATTTATACTTTTGATAATTAAGAATATTTAAAACCAAATAGTTTTAGACTAACAAGTATTTTACTGGGTGACTTCCACTGGAGTCATTTTCTATTAAGGTAACTTCCACTGCCTAACCCTTAAGCCTGAAATTGCATTTGAACAAAATCAGGACATTAAAAAAGTCCAGATCTGTCTTTTTTTTAATGTACTATTGTTTTACTATCTTGTCAGGATATACACACGACATAAGTCAGTTCGGACAGATCCAGCCCGTGAGCTCCATCAGCAGCAGATTTTGAATTTAGAATGGAAAATGAATGTGTTTAGTGCATCGAATTGTATCGCATTGATTCGTTCATCTAATCAAACCAAATAGCTTCAAACTAAAATCATTACAGAGTAGAGTAGTAGCCTAGTATACATCACATCCAGGTAAGAATATACTTGAGTATTGGCAAAGCTGGCAATGTGAGAATGAGATGGCTCAACAGTCTTGTGCTAAAGTACAGTAATTGCATACGTTTTGGCCTATATGTTTTTTGAAGTAACTGCTTGCAACTGTAGGCTTATGAGCTTTTGATGTACCCAATTCAAGGAAAATGCTCATTACATATAGTATAAACCCAAAATCAAAGCCTTTAGGGCTAAACGTGCCTTGACTACAGTACCTTAAAGAGACTGGGAAACACGTTAGCAGGCTGGCCTCGCACCACAAACAGCCTAGAATACAGCTTCCTCAAACTGCTGTCCAGGTCCTCCAAAGACTCCAGCAGAAACCTGTGAAAAGAAAGAATATCTCAACCAATCAACAAAATGTGAACATTTCTTCTAACAAGGAAATGTGTCATTGTCACAGAGCTCTTAAGAAAACAAAAACTTAGTCCTGGCCCTATACCAGTATTGCGATACTCGTTAGTATCGTGGCAAGGAAACAAAACACAAATTGGATTTCACTTCTTTAGGAAAACAACCCTAATGTTGGAAACAAATATCATTATGTTGTCATACAGAGTCACATGTATTTATTTTCCAAGCTAAAACACAATAGTTTAAAAGGAACAAGGAGTTTGGTCTGCTTCGTGTTTTCATTTTTGAAAAGAAAATAATAGCGATACTGGTATCGTCCTGGCCCTAAACTTACACGCTTTTTTAGACTAACACAATGTGTTGCCAGCACAGTCTTTCTTTAACATCAGATTTGGCCTTGGATGTGGTGACTTTGTGGACAGCGGTTGACAGTGGCAACCGTATAGAAGGAAGAAACCTTACGAGGAACTCGCTAAGCCCATATAGAAGGATCCCCATCATCATCTGGTAGTCAGGATACATAGATGGGAGAATAGGAGAGCCATAACGGCTTGGCCCACCCACATCCAGTTCAACTTTAATGTTTCCACAGTGCCTTCAGAAAGTATTCAGACCCCTTCACTTTTTCCACATTTTGTTACATTACAGCCATATTCTAAATTTAATAAATAAAAACATTTCCTCTGCAATCTACACACAATACCCCATAATGACAAAAGCAAGAATAGGATTTTAGAAATTTTAGCAAATGTATTCAAAACAGAAATACCTTAATTAGATAAGTAACCAGACCCTTTGCTATGAGACTCGAATTTGAGCTCTGGTGCATCCTGTTTCCACTGATCATCCTTGAGATGTTTCTACAACTGGATTGGAGTCCACCTGTGGTAAATTCAATTGATTGGACATGATTTGGAAAGGCACACACACACACACACACACACAAACACACACACACACACAAACACACGCGCGTCTATATGAGATCCCACAGCAAAAACCAAGCCATAAGGACAAAGGAATTGTCCGTAGAGCTCTGAGACAGGATTGTGTCGAGACACAGACGTGGGGAAGAGTACAAAACAATTCCCCCAAGAACACAGTGGCCTCCATCATTCTTCAATGGAAGACATTCGGAACCACCTAGACTCTTCCTAGAGCTGGCCACCCAGCCAAACTGAGCAATCAGGGGAGAAGGGCCTTGGTCAGGGAGGTTACCAAGAACCCAACGGTCACTCTGACAGAGCTCTAGAGAATTCCTCTGCGGAGATGGGAGAACCTTCCAGAAGGTCCACCATCTCTGCAGCACTCCACAAATCAGGACTTTATGGTAGTGGCCAGACGGAAGCCACTCCCCAGTAGAAGGCACGCACAGAGTTTGCCAAAAGGCACCGAAAGACTCCCAGACCATGAGAAACAAGATTCTCTGGTCTGATGAAACCATGATTGAACTCGTTGGCCTGAATGCCAAGCGTCACATCTGGAGGAAACCTGGCACCATGCAGACGGCGAAGCAAGCATCATGCTGTGGGGATGTTTTTCAGCAGCAGGGACTGGGAGAATAGTCAGGATCGAGGGAAATATGAATGGAGCAAAGTACAGAGAGATCCTTTATGAAAACTTGCTCCAGATCACTCAGGACCTCAGGACTGGGGCAAAGGTTCACCTTCCAACAGGACAATGACCCTAAGCACACAGCCAAGACAACACAGGAGTGGTTTTGGGACAAGTCTCAATGTCCAGCCAGAGCCTGGACTTGAACCTGATCGAACATCTCTGGAGAGACCTGAAAAAAGCTGTGCAGCAACGCTCCCCATCCAACCTGACAGAACTTGAGAGGATCTGCAGAGAAGAAATGGGAGAAACTCCCCAAATACAGGTGTGCCAAGCTTGTTGAGCCATACCCAAGAAGACACAATGCAGTCATTGCTGCCAAACAAAGTACTGATTAAAGGGTCTAAATACTTACCTAAATGTAATATTTAAAGTTCTTTATTTAAGAAATTAGCAAAAATGTCAAATAAACTTTTGCTTTGTCATTATGGGATATTGTGTGTAGATGAGGAATAAAAACCATTTAATCAGTTCTAGAATAAGGCTGTAACGTAACAAAATTTGGAAAAAGTAGAGGTCTGAATACTTTCCAAAGGCACTGTATATACACAGCACCAGTTAAAAGTTGACACACCTACTCATTCATTTTTTTTTACTATTTTCTACATTGTAGAATAGTGAAGACATCAAAACTATGAAATAACACATATGGAATCATGTAGAAACCCAATAAGTATTTTATATTTGAGATTCTTCAAAGTAGCCACCCTTTGCCTTGACAGCTTTGTACACTCTTGGCATTCTCTCAACCAGCTTCATGAGGTAGTCACCTGGGATGCATTTCAAATAACAGGTGTGCCTGGTTAAAAGTTAATTTGTGGAATTTCTTTCCTTTCTAATGCGTTTTAGCCAATCAGTTGTGTTGTGACAAGGTAGGGGGGTATAGAGAAGACAGACCTTTTTGGTAAAATACCAAGTTCATATTACGGCAAGAACAGCTCAAATAAGCAAAGAGTCCATCATTACTTTAAGACATGGTCAGTCAATCCGAAAAAAGTCAAGAACTTTGAAAGTTCCTTCAAGTGCCGTCGCTAAAACCATCAAGCGCTATGATGAAACTGGCTCTCATGAGGACCACCACAAGAAAAGACGACCCAGAGTTACCTCTGCTGCAGAGGATAAGTTCATTAGAGTTACCAGCCTAAGAAATTGCAGCCCAAATAAATGCTTCAAAGTTCAAGTAACAGACACATCTCAACATCAACTGTTCAGAGGATACTGCGTGAATCAGGCCTTCATAGTCGAAAAGCTGCAAATAAACCCCCACTAAAGGACACCAATAATAAGAAGAGACTGTCTTCGGGCTAAGAAACATTAGCAATGGAAATCTGTCCTTTGGTCTGAGCAGTCCAAATCTGAGATTTTTTGTTCCAACAGCAATGTGTTTGTGAGACGCAGAGTAGGTGAACGGATGATCTCCGCATGTGTGGTTCCCACCGTGAAGCATGGAGGTGGTGGTGTGATGGTGCTTTGCTGGTGACACAGTCTGTGATTTATTTAGAATTCTAGGCACACTTAACCAGCATGGCTACCACAGCATTCTGCAGCGATACACCATTCCCATCTGCTTTGCGCTTAGTGAGACAGTCATTTGTTTTTCAACAGGACAATGACCCAAAACACACCTCCAGGCTGTTTAAGGGCTATTTGACCAAGAAGGAGAGTGACAGTGCTGCATCAGATGACCTGGCCACCAACAATCACCAGACCTCAACCCAATTGAGATGGTTTGGGATGAGTTGGACCGCAGAGTGAAGGAAAAGCAGCCAACAAGTGCTCAGCGTATGTGGGAACTCCTTCAAGACTGTTGGAAAAGCATTCCTCATGAAGCTGGTTGAGAGAATGCCAAGAGTGTGCAAAGCTGTCAACATGGCAAAGGGTGGCTACTTTGAAGAATCTCAAATATAAAATAAAATGTTGATTTGTTTAACACTTTTTGGGTTACTACATGATTCCATGTGTTATTTCATAGTTGTGATGTCTTCACTATTATTCTACAATGTAGAAAACAGTAAAAATAAAGAAAAACCCTTGAATGAGTAGGTGCCCAATCTTTTGACTGGTACTATCTATATTTGGGATGGTAAAATGTT
>QNTS01011162.1:16821-30144 GCA_003317085.1 Hucho hucho
CATACTGCTGTATATATAGTGTATGAAGGGGTGTCCACATACTGCTGTATATATAGTGTATGAAGGGGTGTCCACATACTGCTGTATATATAGTGTATGAAGGGGTGTCCCTATACTGCTGTATAGATAGTATATGAAGGGGTGTCCCCATACTGCTGTATAGACAGTGTATTAATCTGGTTACTTATTTTCCCTTTCATACTTCAACTATTTGTACTTCATTGAAACGTCTATATTCTTTTCAAACTTTTGTGAGTGTAATGTTTAACTTTTGTTTGTCTCTTTCACTTGCTTTGGCAATGTAAACACGTTTCCCATGCCAAAAAAGCCTTTTCAATTTAAACTGAATTGAGAGAGAAAACAGACAGACAGAGAGACAGACAGAGAGATACACAGACAGACAGAGAGACAGAAACAGACAGAGACAGAAACAGACAGAGACAGACACAGAGAGACAGACACAGACACAGAGACAGACACAGAGACAGAGACAGAGACAGACACAGAGACAGAGACAGAGACAGAGACAGAGAGAGCAAGAGCGCAAATGGGAGAGTGAGAGAGAGGAGGGTGTCCTTACAACAGAGAGCTCTCCAGACACCCGTATTGCTCAAAGCAAGATCTCTGTGTTTCAGTTCGGAATACACCTGTGTGGGAACCTGATCCAGACGGACCTGTGTCATAGAACTATCCCATAGCCAGTCTGCAGTGCCAGTCTGGTCAGGTGGGCCACATGTAATTACAAGGACTCTTATTACGCCAGTGAGACAGAGCAGGGATCCCCAGCCACGATGGAACACTATCACAACACTACTAAACACCATAGCTGTTAATACAATGGAGAAACTGGGTCCATATTCATTCCCATCCACTATATGAATGGCCTGTTAATCAAACTCAGAACCCACGGCACTGCTGTCTGTCTGTTACACTTTCTGATGAGTAGACATTACAACTAAACACAGCTGACAAAGTTATACTAGTCTGTGTCAGTCGTCTGTGTCAGTAGCCTGTGTCAGTAGCCTGTGTCGGTAGCCTGTGTCGGTAGCCTGTGTCAGTAGTTTGTGTCAGTAGCCTGTCGGTAGCCTGTGTCAGTAGCGTGTGTCAGTAGTCTGTGTCAGTGGCCTGTATCCGTAGCCTGTGTCGGTAGCCTGTGTCGGTAGCCTGTGTCGGTAGCCTGTGTCAGTAGCGTGTGTCGGTAGTCTGTGTCGGTAGCCTGTGTCGGTAGCCTGTGTCGGTAGCCTGTGTCAGTATGTTAAGTACATGTTCCTGAAGAGCTCCCCTGTGCTATAGAACTAAAGCGTCATTATGAGTTTCATGTGATCAAACTGTTAAGAGGCAAAAGTCTACATTTATAATGACAAGCTACTATATTTAAGGTTGTATCTAACATGTTTTTGATACCAAAATTGTGTTATTGGTTTTTTTAATGTTTCGAAAATGAAATATCCTTGGAATGTTCCTCCTAACGTCTCAACATCCGTGACAACCACCACAGAACATTCCCCAAACGTTCTCATTACGTGTCCAGGTCATGTAATGACACAACGTACCAGTAATGGTTTTAGAGCATACGAATGTGTGGCCAATAAAAGTGGTTCTGAGAAAACAATGTTCCCTAAACATTGTTCATCAGGTCGTGTCTGGGTTTCAATTAAAGCTAGAATCCTTAATTGAAACCATAACAAAGGGGTCACCATGCCTGTGTTTTGGTAAAAAAAATTCAAAAAGAATAAAAGCTGAGGGATGGGTCTAAAGAAATGTAACCACTGTCTAATTCATAGCGCTATGGATGCAAGGACAGACCATCCATGATATCAAGATTACAGTTTTAAAACATGTTTTTGAGGCTAAAATAGTGTTTGTTCACATTTACATTGTTTACAAAGACAAGCTTCTATTTTGGGGTTCTGATGTGGGGTACAGCAGTTGAAATAAGCTCAAATAAGAGTCATTTAAAAGTCAAATTCTTCAAGAATCAAACGGGGGTGTGTATATATACATAAAGTCCAAAAATGGATGTAGCAACTGTATGATTCCAGCTTTTAAATTGGTTCTGAGAAAACATTACTGGAACGTTCCAAACACATTTAATGGAGACGTCAGCTGAGACACCCACCTGGGCATAGGATCTTAATTTGACCAGTTTCTCACAGCGGGAAACAAGTCGTGCAGCAACATGAAATATGCATTTACTATGTGGGTTATAATGAGTGGATTGGGTTCGTTAAGACCAATCAACTCTGACATTTTAAAGTGGAAATTAAAAGCCTTTTTTTTTTTTTAAACCGTGAATACACCACAAGTTCATTTCCTGCATAATATATATAGGAACCTGAACCTGGTCTGAAGACTTTCATCATGAAAACACAGGTCATCCCTAGAGACAGGAAGAGACTAAACGCTCAACCTGACAATACAGGCCGAGGTCACCTTTTAGACAGGTGCGTCACTTTCTGCTGAGCCATATACTTTTACCCAGGATGCACAGCAGGACAGGACAAAGGCCACAGAAGAAAGGGCTTACACAATGACACAGCCAGGAGGAGGAGAGGAGGGATGAAACCCTGTTTCCTGTGGCCTCTCTCCTGTCTGTATCAATGTGTGTAAACCCTGTTTCCTGTGGCCTCTCTCCTGTCTGTATCAATGTATAAGCCCTGTTTCCTGTGGCCTCTCTCCTGTCTGTACAATGTGTAAGCCCTGTTTCCTGTGGCCTCTCTCCTGTCTGTATCAATGTGTAAGCCCTGTTTCCTGTGGCCTCTCTCCTGTCTGTATCATTGTGTAAGAGACAATCATTTATATCAACTGTCAACGAGACAATCTACATATAGGGGTCTGGAAAGCTTTGTTAGAGCATGGGTAAATTAAGCCTTGTGGTGCTCATATGAACTTTTCTTTATCAACTTCAGACCTGCCCACTTGTAACTTAAAATGTAGTTTTTATGTTTAATATGATCACAGAGGCTACTGTGTGAGGTTTTACAGAGGAGCACCAACCTGAAGAATTCCATGAAGGAGAAGCCATAGCCATGTTGTTCAGCGATGCCTGCACACACCACATTGGCCGACGCACCAATCAACGTTCCGTTTCCTATGGACACAACAGAGAGTTAACGGTGAAATGATCAATACACGGTTAAGTATACAAACGGGCGTATTGTTTATTCTACTGTGAAAAACAATCTTGTTTTCTGTTCCACTGGTTAACCAGTGGATTACTCAAATCGATGGCGCCAACTAAACTGACTTTTTGGGATATAAAGAAGGATTTTATCTAACAAAACGACCATTCATGTTATAGCTGGGACCGTTTGGATGACAAATCAGAGGAAGATTTTCAAACAGTAAGTGAATATTTAATCGCTATTGGTGAATTTATGAAACCTGTGTAAAAATATTTTGATGTGGGGCGCCGTCCTCAAACAATCGCATGGCATGTTTTTGCTGTAATAGCTACTCTAAATCGGAAAGTGCAGTTAGATTAACAAGAATTTAAGCTTTCAGACGATATAAGACACGTATATGTTATAAATGTTTAAAATCCATAATATTTATGATGATTTTTTTGAATTGCGCGCCCTCCAGTTTCACCGGACCCCTAGCCCAGAGTTAACCTGTATGACCACACAATTTAAAACAGTTATGTGCTCATGTCACCTCACAAGTTTTAAAATTAGATTTATAAAGTTGTGAACGTGACAGTCTCACTTCATCTGTAATCAAAAACAGACTTGACTAATTCAACATTTGTGAACCACAGTATTTTATACATACAAATGTTCTGATCGTTTTCAGGTAAACACTTCAGGTACATTCTGCTATTCTGATTGTAAGGGAAGAGTTTCATTTTTTTTTATTATACATTTTGGTAAATTGACATGAATGAAAAACACATCTTGTGAAAGATCGAGCTATTACCATGACATGGGCTGGTGAAAAGACAGAAATGATTTTGTTTGAAATATATTTTTATTTTAGAGAGACAAATAATCATGTTTTGTGGCAACATGTTACAATATTATATCCACCCCAAACAACAGAACACTAATAGAAATAAAAACCCACTTGGGTTTTAAGTAGGTACATGTAATATTGTATCGATACATAAATATTAAAATAATCAATTTGTTTCAACTATATTGTGCAAATATCACCTTTATTGTATCCAGATGGTGATTATTATATTCATTTTTTTACATGTTTAAGCAACTTTTCAGAACAATTTTATGGGGGTTGACATATTGTTTTGTTAGGATAAATTAAGAGCAGCTTTTTGAGACTCGAAATTGAGCTCAGGTGCATTCTGTTCCCATTGATCATCCTTGAGATGTTTCTGCAACTTGATTGGAGTCCACATGTGGTAAATTCAATTGATTGGACATGATTTGTAAAAGCACACATCTGCCTATATAAGGTCCCAAAGTTGATACTGCACGTCAGAGCAAAAACCAAGCCGCGAGCTCGAAGGAATTGTCCGTAGAGCTCCGAGACAGGATTGTGTCGAGGCTCAGATCTGGGGAAGGGTACCAAAAAATGTCTGCAGCATTGAAGGTCCCCAAGAACACAGTGGCCTCCATCATTCTTAAATGGAAGAAGTTTGGAACCACCAAGACTCTTCCTAGAGCTGGTCGCCCGGCGAAACTGAGCAATCGGGGGAGAAGGGACTTGGTCAGGGAGGTGACCAAGAAGCTGATTGTCATTCTGACAGAGCGAGTAAATGTGCAACAGCCTGTGGCTCGTGTGGCTACGAGGTCCTTGATAATCTTCTTGGCCTTCCTGTGACACCGGGTGCAGGAAGCCTTTTGGTAGGCCGTCACTGTAAATAAGAATTTGTTCTTAACTGACTTGCCTACTTAGGGATCATTGGGGCGCACACATATACATACATATACTCTTGGCAATCTCACAGTGTTGTCAGATTTCAAAGGCTTTACGGCAAAAGCAGAACATTTGATTGTCTGAGGACAGCGCCCCGCATATTTTCCGCATTAGTATAATTTCATAACCAGCACAGGTGTCACAAAACACATAAAAAGAGCTAAAATAAATCGCTTACCTTTGATGATCTTCTGCTGAGGGAAATCCGAAGTGTCCAAGCAAGACATCCAATGTTCCTTTTGTTAGAAAAAGTCATTGTTTATATCCATAAATCTCCGTTTGGTTGGCGCGTTATGTTCAGAAAATCCACCGTCTACTCGCCCATTGTACAGGGAAGAGAAAGCGTTCAAACTATACCAACTTTGTCCAAACAAATCAAACATTGTTTATAATGTATCCTTAGGTACACTTTTATGTGTATTAACTATAATAATTCACACGGATAATAACCTGGGCGATAGAAAAGTAAAATCCAGAGGAGCGCGCTCACGGTCTCGCTCGCAAAACACAAAAGTCACTTCCTCCATCCACTTACATAATCTTCTTCTATCAGGTTGTTTTTCAAGGTAAACTCATGAAACCTTGTCTAAAGACTGTTGACATCTAGTGGAAGCCATAGGTACACCACTGCTGCCGCTCCCTAACAAGTTAAATAAAGGTTAAATAATTTTTTTTTATAAAAAGATGTCCTGCAGTGTTACCCCGGTGATGCGTTGGACAGGCCGCACCACCCTATGGAGAGCCCTGCAGTTGCGGACGGTGCAGTTGCCGTATCAGGCAGTGATACGATAGGCCAGACAGGATGCTCTCAGCGGTGCATCTGTAAAAGTTTTCTTAAGGGCCAATCTGCGCATTCTTCACCACAGTGTCTGTGTGGGTGGACCATTTCAGATTGTCAGTGATGTGTATGCCGAGGCCCTGTTGATGTTGATGACTGAGCTGACTGAACATAATTCTTACATAAGTATTCCTCTTGTCCAGATGGGATAGAGCAGTGTGCAGGCGCGATGGCGATTTGCATCATCCGTTGATCTATTGGGGCCGGTATGCAAATTGCAGTGGGTCTAGGGTAAGGTGGAGGTGATATGATCTTTAACTAGCCTCTCAAAGCGCTTCATGATGACAGTAGTGAGTGCTACGGGGTGATAGTTATTTAGTTCAGTTACCTTCACTTTCTTGGGTACAGGAACAATGTTGTACATCTTGAAGCAAGTGGGGACAGCAGACTGGGATAGGGAGAGATTGAATATGTCCATAAACACTCCAGCCAGCTGGTCTGCACATTCTCTGAGGACGCGGCTAGGGATGCCATCTGGGCCAGCAGTCTTTCGAGGGTTAACACGGTTAAATGGCTTACTCATATCGGCCACGGAGAACGAGAGCAAACAGTCATTGGGTGCGGCCTGCCCCTGGTGTGTTAGTCTCAAAGCGGCGAAGGTGTTTAGCTTGTCCACGAGCAAAACGACGGCGTCCGTGACGTGGCTGGTTTTCCCTTTGCAATGCGTGATTGTTTGTACGTCTCGTGTCTGAGCCTTTGAATTGCAACTCCAGCTTGTCTCTGTACGTTTTGCCTGTTTGTTTGCCTCACGGAGGGCATAACTGAACTGTTTGTATTTGACCACATTCCCAGTCACCTTGCCGAGGTTAAATGCGGTGGTTCCCGCTTTCAGTATTTAACGAATGCTGCCATCTATCCTTGATTTTTGGTTTGGATAGGTTTTAATTGTCACAGTGGGAACAACATCCCCTATACACTTCCTGATGAACTCAGTCACCGTGTCAGTGTATACATCAATGTTATTCTCAGAGGCAACCCGGAGGAACATATCCCAGTCCGAGTGATCAAAATAATCTTGAAGCATGGATTCCGATTTTTCAGACCAGTGTTGAATAGACTTTAGCATGGGTACTTCCTGTTTGAGTTTCTGCCTATAGGAAGGGAGGAAGAGAATGGAGTCATGATCTGACAAGGGCCTTGTAGCCATCCCGGGGAAAAAAAGTAAGAATGGTTAAGAGTTTTTTGAAGCGCGAGTACTACAGGCAATTTGTTGATAGAACGTTGGTACCATTTTGCAAGTCCTCAGCTACAATAAATGGGGCCTCAGGATTTGCGGTTTCCAGTTTTCACAAAGTCCAGTGTAGTTCCTTGAGAGCCGTCTTGAGGCTGTGACTATAACCGAAGATAATTCTCTTGGGAGGTAATACTGTCGGCATTTGATTGTGAGGTATTCCAGGTCAGGTGAACAAAAGGACTTAAGTTCCTGTACATTACCACAATCACACCACAAGTAGATAATCATGAAACATACACCTTCGCCTTGCTTCTACCGAGAGAGTTCTTTATTCCTGTCTGCGCAATGAACTGAGAACCCAGTTGGCTGTGTGGATGGGGGCAGTATATTTGGAGGGAGCCATGATTTCGTGAGTATGTTACAGTCCCTGATGTCACTCTGGAAGGAGATCCTGAGCTGGTCTACTTTATTGTCCAGAGACTGAAAATTAGCGAGTAATATACTCAGAAGCAGTGGACGGTGTGCACGCCTCCTGAGTTAGACTAGAAGTCCACTCCGAATACCTCTTCTCCGCCGGTGGTGTCTTGGGATAAGTTCAATCGCCTTGGGGGGGGTACCAACAAAGGATCTATTTCAGGAAAGTGGTATTTCTGGTCGAAATGCGTGTGAGTTACCACCGCTCTGATATCCCAAAGTTATTTCCGTCTGTATGTAGAAACGTTCTGGGCTAATAATGTCAGAAATAACACCAAAGAAACAGAGTGACCTTTCTTTGGAGGGCTCAGAGTCTCTTCTGCCACACATCTATCAAAATGGCTCCTCACCTCTACCCAGCGGAACATGAATATCAGTTATATCTCGTTTTAAAGCCCTTTTGCCTATCTGGTCTACAATTTCATTCCATTCCACACCTGAATGGGCTGTTGGACCCAGCGGAATCTCACTACTACACCCAGTCTCTCGATTCTCCATAATAACATTAATGCCTCCCATAGTAGGTCAATCCTATTAGATTTGCCATTAGACAACACAGACAGGGAATCTGACAGATTGAGCGTCCTCCACCCACTGGAGGGCAACTACTATCGCCAACAGTTCAACTGAGTACACTGACAGTTCAACTGTTAGTCTTCTACATACACAACATGACGAAGTATGTGGACACCTGCTTCATCTCAAAGGTGTTCGATGGGGTTGAGGTCAGGGCTCTGTGCATGCCAGTTAAGATCTTCCACACCGATCTCAACAAACCATTTCTGTATGGACCTTGTTTTGTCCATGAGGGCATTGTCATGCTGAAACAGGAAAAGGCCTTCCTCAAACTGTTGCCACAAAGTACCTAGTCAGTTGCACAACTGTATGCGTCTTCTACATTTAAGGGGGAGCCTTATTCGACATCCACGTCTTCGGCGCCCAGGGGAACAGTGGGTTAACTGCCTTGTTCAGGGGCAGAATAACAGATTTTTCCTTGTCAGCTCGGGGATTCGATCCAGCAACCTTTCGGTTACTATGCTGTAGCCCAAACCATGAAAAACAGCCCCAGACCATTATTCCTCCTCCACCAAACTTTACAGTTGGCACTATGCATTCAGGTAGGTAACGTTGTCCTGGCATCTGCCAAACCCAGATTTGTTTGTCGGACTGCCAGATTTTAAATCGTGATTCATCACTTCATAGAACGCATTGCCACTGCTCCAGAGTCCAATGGCGATGAGCTTTACACCACTCCAGCCGACGCTGTGAAGGGGTGTCCACATACATATATATTTATATACACATATAGATATACACACACATATATACATACACACACATACATATATATACACACACACACACACACACACACACACACACACATATATATATATATATATATACACACACATATATATATATATATATATATATATATATATATATATATATATATATATATATATATACACACACATATACACACATATATATATCTGCACATCAAATTCAGGAATGTAAACGCCTGCTCCACTATCTGGATCCCAGATAGGCTCCTATGGCCAGGGCAAAGATGAATGGTTCGGTCTGTCGGTCGGTCAGTCCATCTGTCTGTCTGTCGGTCCGGCTGTCTGTCCGTAACTCACCTCCCAGACAGGCTCCCATGGCCAGGGCAAAGATGAGGGGTTTGATAGGCAGGTTGACGTCTGCATCTTGACTCAGGTTGATGAGGACAGGGATCTGGAGAAAAACACACAGGGAAGTCAGGAAGTATAGAAATAACCAATCATACAGGAGTTGGTTGGTCACATGATCTGGAGAAAGACATAGGGAAGTTGGGAAGTATAGAAACAACCAATCATACAGGAGGAAGTTTATCACATGATCTGGTGAAAGACAAACAGGGAAGTCAGGAAATATAGAAACAACCAATCATACAGAAGTTGGTTGATCACATGATCTGGAGAAAGACACAAAGGGAGGTCAGGAAGTATAAAAACAACCAATCATGCAGGACTGGTCATGGAATTTGTGCTGAATGTATTTAAACCCTGTTTTTGTGTTTCTTGGCAGCTACCCACAGACAATTGTGCAGTCCAGAGGCATGGCGGATCCTTGTTGCTAAAAGCTTATGGTTGAAATGCTTGGTGAGAGCACATGGCAAATGAAGATTGTGCTGTGTGTTTGAATATGTCTTAGAAATGAAGATGGGCTGCTTTAGCCTGGGTACCAGATGGACTGCTTTAGCCTGGGTACCAGATGGACTGCTTTAGCCTGGGTACCAGATGGGCTGCTTTAGCCTGGGTACCAGATGGGCTGCTTTAGCCTGGGTACCAGATGGACTGCTGGGCTGCTTTAGCCTGGGTACCAGATGGACTGCTTTAGCCTGGGTACCAGATGGACTGCTTTAGCCTGGGTACCAGTCTTGTCATTTGTTAAAGACTGACCTTAATTTCAATCTTCAAATATGAAAATAATATTATTAATGAGGAGATCAGAGTAGTTGATCCTGATCCGATAGCCCTCATTGCTATCATCCAATCACAAAGGCTATGCAAATATTGATGGTATGTGGTTGGCATGGCAGAGGGCCCTAAATATTGTACATAATGTTTCTGGGTGTTTTTTGTTACATTTTGTAAATTATTTTTGAGGGGGTTGACTGCTCTAGGCATTAATCACTTACAGCCATTCGGAAAGTATTCAGACCCCTTGACTTTTTCAAAATGTTGTTACGTTACAGCCTTATTCCAAAATGTATTCAATTGTTTTTTTCCCCTCATCAATCTACACACAATACCCCATAATGACAAAACAAAAACAGGTTATGAATTTTTGCTAATTTATAAAAAATTAAAAACTGAAATATCACATTTACATGAGTATTCAGACCGTTTACGGAGTACTTTGTTGAAGCACTTTAGTCAGTGATTACAGCATTGAGTCTTCTTGGGTATGATCCTACAAGCTTGGCATACCTGTATTTCTCTGCAGATCCCCTCAAGCGCTGTCAGGTTAGATGGGCAGCGTTGCTGCCCAGCTATTTTCAGGTCTATCCAGAGATGTTAGATCGGGTTCAAGTCTTGGATCTGGCTGGGCAGCTCAAGGACATTCAGAGACTTATCCCGAAGTCACTCCTGCGTTGTCTTGGCTGTCGTTGTCCTGTTGGGAGGTGAACCTTCGCCTCAGTCTGAGGTCCTGAGCGCTCTGGAGCAGATTTTCATCAAGGATCTCTCTGTACTTTGCTCCGTTCACCTTTTCCTCGATCCTGACTAGTCTCCCAGTCCCTGCCCCTGAAAAACATCCCTACAGCATGATGTTGCCACCACCATGCTTCACCGTAGGGAGGGTGCCAGGTTTCCTCCAGACGTGACGCTATACTATAAAGGCCTGATTGGTGGAGTGCTGCAGAGATGGTTGTCCTTCTGGAAGGTTCTCCCATCTCCACAGAGGAACTCTGGAGCTGTATCAGAGTGACCATCGGGTTCTTGGTCACCTCCCTGACCAAGGCCCTTCTCCCCCGATAGCTCAGTTTGGCTGGGTGGCCAGCTCTAGGAAGAGTCTAGGTGGTTACAAACCTCTTCCATTTAAGAATGATGGAGGCCACTGTGTTCTTGGAACTTCAATGCTGCAGAATTGTTGGTACCCCTCCCCAGATCTGTGCCTCGACATAATCCTGTCTTGAAGCTCTACGGACAATTCCTCTCTCCCCCTTTAGGGAGATGGCAGGTGGAGGAAAGCTCTTGGAGGGATAAACTAAGCTACACCTCTTTACTCTTTAGGTTCAAGTCCAGAGACTGAGATGGCCATTGCAAAATGTTGATTCTGTGGTCAATTAACCATTTCTTTGTGGATTTTGATGTGTGCTGTACCCTCACCCTACCATACCCCTGTCTGTACATTGGGTTATTATCTTGCTGGAAGATTCACCAAGTTTCAGCCTCCTGGCAGAGGCAACCAGGTTTTTGGCTAAAATGTCCAGGTATACTTGGTAAAGTTCACCTTAGAGTCAATTGAGTCACCGGTGTGTCAATCTAAGTTACATAACACATTTTTTTTTTGAAAAGTGGCAGAGCTAGTGAGATGTTTGTCAGACAATTAGACATCTCGACAATTGGTCTTCTCACGTAAACATCTGTAGCGTCTGAACAGTTTGACCCACAAACTATTATGACCACTCTATGGAAAGGGGGGGACTTTCACGAACACGACGGTGTTATCCCACAAGTGTCACGGGACTCATTTGAAGGTAACCAGTACAAGTTTTTTTTTTAAATATTGGAAGTATGAAGGTAGTTTTGTGCCTACCCCAAAAAAGGTGTTAAATGTGTGTAAAAAAATATATATATATTTCCTGATAAAAAGATTTAAATCTCCTAAATTTAGGACAGACACTTCATAGCCTTGTTTCTTCTTATTTTTTTCACATTTCAAATCAAATCAAATCAAATTTTATTTGTCACATACACATGGTTAGCAGATGTTAATGCGAGTGTAGCGAAATGCTTGTGCTTCTAGTTCCGACCATGCAGTAGTATCTAACAAGTAATCTAACAAATTCACAACAACTACCTTATACACACAAGAGTAAAGGAATGAATACGAGTATGTACATATAAATATATGGATGAGCGATGGCTGACCGGCATAGGCAAGATGCAGTAGATGGTATGGTTAGCTAAATGATCCATAGTATTACCATCTTAAAACAATTCCACTGTCAGCTTATATGTAGTTTCACGAGCCAATGGTATAANAGTCATCCACCAGTACTCTGGCCAGTCTTCTACAGTAGACCGGATGGGACCGCTGGAACACACACAACAACAGTACATGTGGACAGTTCTTCTATAGTAGATTGACAGGCTAGTGATGTTGCTGTGAACAACAGCCATCCACCAGTACTCTGGCCAGTCTTCTACAGTAGACCGGATGGGACCGCTGGAACACACACAACAACAGTACATGTGGACAGTTCTTCTATAGTAGATTGACAGGCTAGTGATGTTGCTGTGAACAACAGCCATCCACCAGTACTCTGGCCAGTCTTCTACAGTAGACCGGATGGGACCGCTGGAACACACACAATCTCAATATCAACTCAACATGCCACATTGGCTTCAGAAACAGTCAGAACCCGTTCCGTTGATAGTGCTAGCCACTGTTTACCTCTACCAGGATGTAGTCTCTGGTTTGGAATCTGAATTTAGAGAACTGGATCTGAATGCATATGAGAAGGTAAATATATACAAACTTTGGTCAACTTGAAATGCTAGTTTGTACACTTGATATACACACAATGAATGCTATATCTACCACATTGAAACTGAATATATACATATTCAAAAGATTTGTTTAATTTTTTATGAATGCAATATTCATTAAATTCGGTTTCAAACCAGGAAATACAAGTTACGTTTATGTGCATAACACATATAAAAAATACAGAATTTGAATTGAATAGGTCTTTATTATAAAACCATCACAGTAAGGTGCAGTGTTCGATTTGCCTCTGGGGTGGGTGGGGGGGCAAGGAAACCCCCAGCTCTGATAAATCCATTGACAAAATCCATTGAACTGCCGTTTAAGGGATTGTTAAATAAATGTTAACTATTTGATCATCACCTCTTGAAGAGTATAGTCAGATTTACACATTTCTGATTATTCCTTGCAAAACAATAGCCCACATTAAAGGCCGGATCCGCAGTTGCTTTTCACAACAGAAGCCGCCCCACTTATTGTGTTGTGAGAAAAAAATAGAGTTTGAATGAAAACGTAGGGGTTTTGTTTCCTTGGAGAAAGTGTCTTTACGCTAAATCTTCATTGTGCCTCACTCTAGGAGCCAGTGGAGTGAGAGGAAGGTCTCTAGCTGCCAGACTCAGACAGCCAACACGCAGTGATAAGTGACAGTCACATACAGGGCGTTCTCCTGTTCAGGGCAGTGTTGACATGGTTA
>QNTS01011164.1:0-20931 GCA_003317085.1 Hucho hucho
GAGAGACATAATGCACTGTGTCTACAGGGAGTAGGGAGAGACATAATGCACTGTGTCTACAGGGAGTAGGGAGAGACATAATGCACTGTGTCTACAGGGAGTAGAGAGACATAATGCACTCTGTCTACAGGGAGTAGGGAGAGACATAATGCACTGTGTCTACAGGGAGTAGGGAGAGACATAATGCACTGTGTCTACAGGGAGTAGGGAGAGACATAATGCACTGTGTTGACAGGGAGTAGAGAGACATAATGCACTGTGTCTACAGGGAGTAGAGAGAGACGTAATGCACTGTGTCTACTGTTGTAATGGCCAAAATGTGTTAGTTAGGTGTCTAGGGGAGGGACAGTGAAATATTTATTGACCACCCGGTATTCTTACCATGTGTGTGTGTGTATTTGTGTGTGTCTCCATCCCTGTGTGCACGTGTGATGTAGCTAAGAGACATTAACTAGTTTCCCGAAGCCCAACCAACCAACAGCTGTAGTGGCCCCACACACCCGCAGTCCCCGCGTTTATATCTGCGGGCGGGTGGGTTTAGTGTCATGAAATATTGTATGGATGAAGGGCGTGTGGGTGGCAGGCGGGTTGAATAAAGAGAAGACAATACATACAAAAATCTATAAATCTATAGGCTACATTGAGGTTTTTCTTTCATTATTTTAGGCTATCTGGCATTAGTGCTTAAGTCTAAGCTTTAGGACAAAACTGTAGGCGCGTCAAATAGCCTACACGCCAATTAGCCAAATAGCCAATAGCCAACACGCCAATCGCCAAATGCTTTTGGGAACTGGCAAAAGTAAGGACAAGACAGAGTTTAATTCAATAAGAGAAAAGATGTGAAATGGAGAGTTAAAAATAGAGAGAAGGGAAGGCCAGAAAAGTAATGTTTGGGAAAGATTTAGTGAAAAGGTAAAAGAGGAAGATTGCTGTGTGTGTTATGTGTGATGATAATGTTATGTGTGATGATAATGTTATGTGTGATGATTGTGAGGCGCTATACAATTCCGACAGTCACAAGACAGGTACTTTAATTAGGCCTACAGCATGACACACAAGGGAACTGTAGCCTACTGTTCAGTTGAGTTAAATGGAAACTGAAGTCTGAACCCTGATTGTATGTCTATAACTTCTCACATAGCCTTATTAACTCTTGCAGAATTAAGCATTTGTTATTCTTAAAAGAAAAATAATAATTACCCCGTTTTCACCCCAATTGGTAGTTACAGTCTTGTCTCATCACTGCAACTCCCATACAGACTTGGGAGAGGCAAAGGTCGAGAGCCATGCGTCCTCCGAAACACAACCCAACCAAGCCGCACTGCTTCTTGACACAATGCCCACTTAATCTGGAAGCCAGCCCCACCAATATGTCAGAGGAAACACTGTACACCATGTCAGCATGCACTACACCCAGCCAGCCACAGTAGTCGCTAGTGCACGATGGGACAAGGACATCCCTGCAGGCCAAACCCTCCCCTAAGCCGGAAGATGCTGGGCCAATTGTGCGCCGCCCCATGGGTCTCCTGGTCACGGCCGGCTGCAACAGAGCCTGGACTCGAACCCAGATTGGCACAGCTAACACTGCGATGCAATGCCTTAGACCACTGCGCCACTCAGGAGGCCGAAGATAGGCCACAGATTTAAGCATTTCTTGCAGTAAAATGATACACCAAATATATATTGGTAACCGGAGTGGAGAAATATGATTTTTTATTTAAGCGTCTTGAGAGAATGCGAATACGCAGTTAGGGACCGTCTGTAGAGGTCCTATCTTCGTCAGCATCATAACATTCAAGCCGGACTGGGTCATTATCACAGCTTTCTATGTCCTTACAACCGGTCAAGCTGATGTCATTTGGACAATTTGCACAGAGAATCTTTCAATTTCTTAATGCAGAGATGTCAACTAGATTGAAGCATTCATTTCATTCTATCGATTTATGACATTACTCTAGTGAGCATGGGTTTACTTAGTCTTCTAGGGCAACATAATGACAGAAGAGAAGCTGCATGTATCTAATTATAGACAAGTTGACCAACAAATAGCCAACAAAATGTCAGAAATTATAAACAAAAATGATCCTGCACTCCCCGTCATCTCTGCCTACAATGTTTTTTCTATATTAGTGGGTTAGGGTCGGGTGTGGGCCTCAGATCTTCATCACATATAGTCGGGTGGTTGCGGATGGGTTATTAGCAATTGCTGACGGGTCAACAAACAGCTGACCTGCGCACCTCTTCTTGCCGCCATATCAATACATTAGTCTCCTGCAGAAATGTTTGTCCTCATAAAGAACATACTCGCCTCAAAGAAAAAGGTCAATTGTATTCAAGGGACGCAACTATAAATATTTTATATGTGTCAGAATGCACTTTAAATTAACCAGCGCCACTCAAAGTCCTGGCTCCTTGTCTTAATGGCCTGTTCTGGGCCAGACCTGTTCATGTTAATAATAAATTAGTTTGGGCTTGTCTGCCAGACATGTGGCCACCAAAACTGGGATCAAATACTATTTGAATTCATAAAAAAAATATTTTGCCCATACAACAGCCTCAATTCATCTGGACATGGACTCTACAAGGTGTCAAAAGCGTTCCACAGGGATGCTGGCCCATGTTGACTCCAATCATTCTCACAGTTGTGTCAAGTTGGCTGGATGTCCTTTGGGTGGAGCATCATTCTTGATACACACAGGAAACTGTTGAGTGTGAAAAACCCAGCAGCGTTGCAGTTCTTGACGCAAACCGATGCGCCTGGCACCTACTGGACTACCATACCCTGTTTAAGACACTTAAATCTTTTGTCTTGCCCATTCTCCCTCTGAATGGCACACATGCGTGTCTCAATTGTCTCAAGGCTTAAAAAATCCTTCATCTACACATATTGAAGTGGATTTAACAAGTGACATCAATAAGGGATCATAGATTTCACCTGGATTCACCTGGCCAGTCTGTCCTGAAAAATTGTCATAATGTTTTGTACACACATTGTACTTGTAGAGCTTGCAATAGAACCAATAAAAAACCTAGGGCTTTTATTCACCGATGGCAATCTGCAGGATCTGCAGGACATAAGGGCCTGCCTGCAGTGAGGGAACCACTCCAGAATCCCCCGACAAACTCCTCTCAAACCCTCTGTCTCTCTCAGACTTTACCCTGCAGTAATCCCTCCTTTTGTAGTGGAATGAATCAAGCTAATGGGCCCCATAGATCCGTGCTGTCGTCTCAGGGCTCATATTTATGGCTTTAAGAGCCATTACATATTGGTTAGGTGTCACTCACCCCTCTCCCTTCCACTGACTGACTGCCACCCTGAGGTTGCCAAGGAAGGACAATCTTGGTCACTGCTGGAAAATGCCCCTAAAAAGAGTGTGTATTTGTTATCAGAGTTCTCTCGGTGCCAAATGTCCCAGTTCCTCAAGCTAAGTACCTCTGGGCCCCTATGAAGGCGTTTGGAATGGCTTGTTTTGCCTGTTTTAACACATTGGTCTATGTAGCAGTGGAGGCTGATGGGAGGAGCTATAGGATGACGAACTCATTGTAATGGCTGGAATGGAATAAATGGAACAGAGTAAAACCTGTGGTTTCCATATGTTTGATGGTTTTGATACCGTTCCATTTATTCCATTCCAGCCATTACAATGAGTCCGTCCTCCTATAGCTCCTCCCACTGACCTCAGCTGCTGTGTAGGTAAAGCATAGTGTAATGGTGGCTAAATTAGGGCTGGGTTTCTCAGAGGATTACTTCTCTTGGTGGCTGTTGGTGGTGGCTGTGTGTGTGTGTGTGCGTGTGTGTGTGTGTGTGTGTGTGTGTAGAATGATTCATGCCCTTGGTGGTGCCTGTGCTGTAGCCCTTCTGTGATCACAGCTACTGCTGTTTGCCTTTGGTTGCCTGAAGGGCAGCTAGTGACATCTGTCAATGATTTCCACATGCTATTTGTCATTGCCTCTCAAACCCAGTCACACACACAGGCAAACATGCATGCACGCACATACACAGACACACGCAGCACATGCCATAGGAATTTAAAGTTAAGTATTTTATTAAAAGATAAGCCTCCAAACTAACTAACACTGCACACTCTTAAAAAAAAGGGTTCCAAAAGGTTTTTTTCATCTGTCCCCGTAGGATAACCCTTTTTGTTTCCAGGTATAACCCATTTTGGTTACAGGTAGGGGTCTTTTGGGTTTCATGTAGTATGCTCTATGGAAATGGTTCTACATGGAACTCAAAAGGGTTCTACCTGGGGACCAAAAGGATTCCACCTGGAGACAAAAAGGGTTATGGGGACACCTGAAGAACCCTTTTAGGTTCTAGATAGCACCTTTTTTTTCTAAGTAAGCCCCTTGTAGTAGTATGGTAATTCCATTCCGATGCCATTTTGGATTATGTGATTCCCTTTACAATGCAGAAACATTACATCTTTTATCTCCTGGGGTTTCTCTTTCTGAGAACCTATGCATCCCAAATGGCACCCTATTCCCTATACATTCCCTATGGGCCCTGGTCAAAAGTAGTGCACAGTGTGCTATTTTGGGAAAAGCAGCCAGTGGCTTACTGACGGTTTAGCCCAGTGAATAACTAGCTTTATTGATTCATTGCCATTGTGTCACATGCATCTCTTGCTGACTGGTAGTCAATTGAGTGTAGATCAATGATTTTTCAGAAACCCTTTTGTCTGCTCTCCTCTTCTCTCCTCTTTTCTCCAGGCACTAAATACAATAACTATCAGACAGTGAATTCGGTCTAAGAGAGCGAGGGAGGGGAAGAGGGAGAGAAATAGAAAAAGTGATGGCGTGATCTAGATTGATAGCGAGATCAGAATGTTAGATAAGACGGGTGGATGACTGGACAGACTGAATTCAGTCTCATTCAAACCACTGACCTCCTTCAGGGTCAAATGAGTCTTGCTCCTCCTTTACTTCTCGTCTCTTTTAGTCTGAGTTGTACCTCAGCTGAATCAGCCCAGTCAGGGAAAGGCAAAAGGCAGAGTGAGCCTGGAGGTCCTGGAGGTCCTGTAAGGCCAGGGATAGTCTGTGGCTTTGATGTGAGATTGTGCCAGCATTTAGTGCCTAGTGCCTAGTCAGTAGGGCTCCTCTTCCATCCCCAGCCCAGCCAGGAAAAGGCAGAGAGAGCCTCGAGGACCAGTCTAGGGCTCTGGTCCTGTGAGATGGTGCCAATGTTTGGGGCTTAATCCGGTGTGATGCATGGCTGGCTGGCTCTGCTCTGGTTGGCTGGCTGGCCTGCTGGCTGGCTGGCTCTGCTCTGGGTGGCTGACTGACTGGCTGGCTGGCCCTAGGTGGATGGCTGGATGGTTGACTGGCTGGCTGGTCCTTGGTGGATGGTTGACTGAACCAGGGTGGCTGAGTGAACATCAGATTAAAGGGAGGCTAAACTCTCCTCTTATTCTGAACAGACAGAGGGACAGAGGAGAGGAAGGGAAGGGAGGAAGGGAGAGTGGGAAAGAAAGAGAGAGAGAGAGGCTAAACTCTATGATGTGTAAAGAATAGAACAAGGAAAGCATGGAAGCTAAAACCATCACACTATAAAAATCACCTACCTCTTAGCCCTGAGGATTGCAATGTTTCCTCAAGGGTATGATAAACTACAGAGACAGTGAGAGGAGAGAGAGGCAGTATGTCAGAGGGTGGGGATGGTGGTTTCTTTAGCTGGCTGGAAACCTTTGGTAGAGCAGGGCAGCACAGCTCTCCAGTTTCATCCCTGCAGCTCTACTCCATCTGTCCATGTTTCAGCCACATTCGCAGGGGACTGCCACCGCCTCTGTCACATGGCAAGATGCCACAGGCGTACTTTTAATCCTGCATCCTTACAGTCTAATGCCTTATTCACACTACAGGGCCGAACCGGGCCAAGCCAGGCCAAACGCGACCAAATCAGGCTGGCCTGGTTACACATCCACCAATGTTGCTGTAACCTGCTTGAAAGGAAAATTTGAAAATACAATATTAAAGTCAGCACAGTATGGTTCTGGTTGGCAGTATAGTATGGTTCTGGTTGGCAGTATGGTTCTGGTGGGCAGAATAGTATGGTTCTGGTTGGCAGAATAGTATGGTTCTGGTTGGCAGTATGGTTCTGGTGGGCAGTATAGTATGGTTCTGGTTGGCAGTATATAATGGTTCTGGTTGGCAGTACAGTATGGTTCTGGATGGCAGTACAGTATGGTTCTGGTTGGCAGTACAGTATGGTTCTGGTCGGCAGTATGGTTCTGGTTGGCAGTATAGTTCTGGTTGGCAGTACAGTATGGTTCTGGTTGGCAGTAAAGTATGGTTCTGCTCGGCAGTATAATATAGTTCTGGTTGGCAGTATGGTTCTGGTTGGCAGTATAGTATGGTTCTGGTTGTCAGTATAGTATGGTTCTGGTTGGCAGTATGGTTGTAGTTGACAGTATAGTATGGTTCTGGTTGGCAGTATAGTATGGTTCTGGTTGGCAGTATAGTATGGTTCTGGTTGGCAGTACAGTATGGTTCTGGTTGGCAGTTTAGTATGGTTCTGGTTGGCAGTATTGTATGGTTCTTGTTGGCAGTATAGTTTGGTTCTTGTTGGCGGTATAGTATGGTTCTTGTTGGCGGTATAGTATGAGTCCCATAGGGCGGCGCGCAATTGGTCCAGCGTCGTCCGGGTTTGGCCGGGGTAGGCTGTCATTGTAAATAAGAATTTGTTCTTAACTGATTTGCCTGGGTTAAAAAAATATGGTATGGTTTATTTATTTCAGTATCTGAAAAATATCCAGCAATGACGAAACATGTATTTTAGTTTTCACAACTTTTAATGTGAAAATGTTTGTAAGGGAAGAATATTTAGGCTAACCTGTTCAGAGCTATTGTGTTTTCCCCCCGGTCCCTTTGAGAGGAGTAACATTGAAAGAGAAAGCTTTACAGGTGTCAGCTAGAAGATTGATGCATTTATTCTATCTATCATTTAAGACATGTTCTTTTCTTTTGAGTACCGACAGACGACGCAATTGCTATCACAGTGCACACTGCCCTATCCCATCTGGACAAAAGGAATACCTATGTAAGAATGCTGTTCATTGACTACAGCTCAGCATTCAACACCATGGTACCCTCCAAACTCATCATTAAGCTGGAGGCCCTGGGTCTCAACCCCGCCCTGTGCAATTGGGTCCTGAACTTTCTGACGAGCCGGCCCCAGGTGGTGAAGGTAGGAAACAACATCTCCACTTCGCTGACCCTCAACACAGGGGCCCCACAAGGCTGCGTGCTCAGCCCCCTCCTGTACTCCCTGTTCACTCACGACTGCGTGGCCATGCACACCTCCAACTCAATCATCAAGTTTGCAGACGACACAACAGTAGTGGGCTTGATTACCAACAACGACGAGACATCCTACAGGGAGGAGGTGAGGGCACTCGGAATGTGGTGTTAGGAAAACAAACTCTCACTCAATGTCAACAGAACAAAGGAGATGATCGTTGATTTCAGGAAACAGCAGAGGGAGCACCCCCCTATCCACATGGATGGGACAGCAGTGGAGAAGGTGGAACATTTTAAGGTCCTCGGCTCACACATCACAGACAAACTGAAATGGTCCTCTCACACAGACAGTGTGGGTAAGAAATCGCAACAGCGCCTCTTCAACCTCAGGAGGCTGAAGAAATTTGGCTTGTCACCCAAAACCCTGACAAACTTTTACAGATGCACAATCGAGGGCATCCTGGCAGTATCACAGCCTGGTACGGCAACTGCACCGCCCTCAACCGCAAGGCTCTCCAGAGGGTGGTGCAGTCTGCACAACGCATCACCGGAGCAAACTACCTGCCCTCCATGACACCTACAGCACCCGATGTCACAGGAAGGCCAAAAAGATCATCAAGGACATCAACCACCCGAGCCACTGCCTGTTCACACCACTTCCATCCAGAAGGCGAGGTCAGTACAGGTGCATCAAAGCTGGGACCGAGAGACTGAAAAACAGCTTCTATCTCAAGGCCATCAGACTGCTAAACAGCCATCTCTAACACAGAGAGGCTGCTGCCTATTGTCGTGTCTTTACTATGGATTAAATGATATATGCCATGCTATTTTATCAAATCAATTCTCTCCTATTAATATCACCTGATTAAACTAATCATGTAAATGTAATTAACTAGGAAGTCGGGGCACCACGGAAGAATGTTTATAAAGCTGTTGTCTTCCGAATAAACTCTTAAAGATCTGGTAATCTTTTATATCAATAGCAGTCAATTATTAATCGTCACCTTATTCAGTCTCATCTGAACATCTTAAAATTCTTGGTTTGACTGAGGAACAAAAGGATTGGGTCTCTATCGGACCTTATGAAGCTATGCTATCGTAAATACAGAATTTTATGCATTCTAAATAATCGCCCATTCGGAAAAGGAAAATGCAATAAATATATTTACTCTGAGCTTCGATAGATTGGTCAAAGATGGAAGGCTGGGTTGCCCAGCAGAGATCTCCCTTGTCCTTTGAAGAATATGGTAGAATGGATACGTTGTAGTGCCCTGTCTTCTGGTGGTAGAATGTAGTACCCTGTCGATGTAGAACCCTGTCGTTCTGAAGAGATTGTCCGTCCTTTCCTAGGCCACGCACGTTTACAGCTGCTGCTGATAAGTCATTGTCTAGAATGTATCACTTCTTTAGAGTTCAAAGTTCATACAAAGTTGCATACTCAGCTCGTACTGCATTCTGGGTGGTGTAGTCGAAATTCATCCTTCCGGCGTGGCAATCGTCACCTCCATGTTGAAATTATCCCTTTTAAACGTAATGACACCAGTCCTCACGTCATCGGGAACACAAGTTAATTTAGTTAGGTTGCAGTTGATATTAGCCCTTTTAAACGCATGGACATCAGTCCTCACGTCATCGGGAAAACAAGGTTGACTTTCGTCAATGGGCTTTTGTAGTGGGGGAGAGGAGGGCGTGTTTCATATTTCTCAACCTATGTCTGTTCACTTGGGCGTTTAGTATAGTTATGGTTGGCAGTATAGTATAGTTATGGTTGGCAGTATAGTGTGGTTATAGTTGGCAGTACAGTATGGTTCTGGTTGGAAGTATAGTATGGTTCTGGTTGGCAGTACAGTATGGTTCTGTTTGGCAGTACAGTATGGTTCTGGTTGGCAGTATAGTATGGTTCTGGTTGGCAGGACAGTGTGGTTCTGTTTGGCAGTACAGTATGGTTCTGGTTGGCAGTATAGTATGGTTCTGGTTGGCAGTACAGTATGGTTCTGTTTGGCAGTACAGTATGGTTCTGGTTGGCAGTATAGTATGGTTCTGGTTGGCAGTACAGTATGGTTCTTGTTGGCAGTATAGTATGACTTAGGCTTTACTATTGAAAATACACAGTTGATCTATCTCATCAAATGCTGTTACTCTTGCCTTGGCAGCATACAGCTGTCAGCCTGCAGTTATTACGCCCTCCATTCGCAGAAGGGGAAGATTACGGTGATTGTGAAGGCTCTCCTGCTGCAGTGTTGACAGATAGCAGTGTGGGGTTATGTTCTGGTGTGTCTACCTTTCATTCACTTGGTTTTGTAAGTATAAATTGCGACAGTTACATGTTTAGTGGTGTTTAGGAGGGTATTGTTTGTGTTGTTCAACTGTGGATGCAATTCCGATATGCTATTTTCGTGTTGTTACCTTATTCACAATTTCTTTGTTGGCACAGTGTGTGAGATCTGTCCAATTCTATTTATAGTATAGTTCGTATGTTTCTCAGTTTCAGTTGGAGTCATTTGAAAAGATGATAAGGGAAATTAAAGTGGTGGCATGGCTGAATCAAATCAAATCAAATTATATTGGTGACATACACATATTTAGCAGCTCAGTTGGGGTGATTCATATAAAAGTAAAAGATTGGAATTAAGAAATATATACGTATTTGGACGAGCAATGTCGGAGTGGTATTGACAAGAATACAGTAGAATTCCGTATATACAAATGAAATGAGTAACACAGTATGTAAACATTATCAAAGTGACCAGTGTTGCATTATTAAAGTGACCAGTGATTCCATGTTTATGCACATAGGGCAGCAGCCACTAAGGTGCAGGGTTGAGTAACCGGGTAGTAGCCGGCTAGTGACAGTGACTAAATTCAGGGCTGGGTACTGGGTGGAGGCCGCCTAGTCATAGCTATTTAACAGTCTGATGGCCTTGAGATAAAATCTGTTTTTCAGTCTTTCGGTTCCAGCTTTGATGCACCTGTACTGACCTCGCCTTCTGGATGATAGCAGGGTGAACAGGCCGTGACTCGGGTGGTTGATGTCCTTGATGATCTTATTGGCCTTCCTGTGACATTGGGTGCTGTAGGTGTCCTGGAGGGCATGCAGTTTGCTCCCGGTAATGCATTGGGCAGACTGTGACACATATACTATGTGTTAATGTGTTAATGAGAGAGAGAGAGATGTATGTATGTAGGTGCTCACATGTTTTACCCAGGACAGGAATAGCCGTCACACAAACTGCCATGAGCGCACACACACCGTAGGCACAGGGAACACACACAGAAACAAGGAACACACACCTCACCCCACTGTGAGCATAGGAATGGCGTGACTGAGTTTAATTGTGCTATTGCAGAATTAAACTCAGTCACGCCATTCCCCCTGAACACAGTGGGGTGAGGTGTGTGTGTGTGTTCCTTGTATCTGTGTGTGTCTGTGTGTTAGTGTGTGTTCGTGTGTGTTCCCTGTGCCTACATTGTGTATGTGTGTGCTCACGGCAGTGTGTGTATGTGCGAGTTCCCGCAGCCCCCTCATTCCCTACATTACCGTGACGCTCCACAATCCTTAATGAGGTAGCTCCCATCGCTCCCAGCTATCCCATAATGCATTTCTCTCTGCGGTGGCAGGCGGAACAGACCATGGAGATTTGGCAGAACATTGGGACATATGGCGGAAACAGACGGGATGCCCAGACTTGGCAGGTGGCATAGTGCCTGAGATAGATGGATAGGTAGATGTGGTGGATAGGTTTGACACCCTAGGTGGGCCACCCACGGTCCATCCTCCACTGTGTTAAGTGTAAGCTGTACCGGTGTTGAGTAGAATAGTGTAGGGTTCTTTGGTTTGTCCCCATAGGGAACCCTTTTTGGTGCTAGGTAGAACATTTGCAGAGGGTTCTACCTAGAACCCTCTATGTAGGGTTCTTCATAGAACCCCCTGTATATGATTCTACCTAGAACCCTCTATGAAGGGTTCTGCCTAGAACACTCAATGCAGGATTCTACTAATAACCGTTTTTATCATCTAAAGATTTTTCTTCAAACTCTCTATAGAAGGTTCCACCAGCCTTAATAACCTTTAAAATTAAATTATTTATGACAATATGTTTATATGTATCATAAGGCCATTCATTGAAGGCCTAGTTATTCCCTAACACAGTGGTGTTAGGAAACCCCCCTCACATTATGCTGGTTTGCAAAGTGATGTGTAATTCCTATTGGAATACAACCAGAGTGTCACGTTCTTGAAGGATGGACCAAGGCGCAGCGTGCCGGGTTGAGAAAAACATGTTCATTCGTTAAACTCACCGAAACAAAAACAAAGATCATACGGTGTAGCACCAAACGCACATACACACTAACAGACTCAACTTCCCACAAAGACTGGAGGGAAAAAGGGCTGCTTAAGTATGGTTCCCAATCAGAGACAACGATAGACAGCTATCCCTGATTGAGAGCCATACCTAGCCAAAACAAAGAAATACAAAAAGAACAGAATGCCCACCCAAACTCACACCCTGACCAAACCAAAATGAGACAAACAGGCTCATACAGGTCAGGGCGTGACAGTACCCCCCCCCAAAGGTGCGGACTCTGGCCGCAAAACCTGACCCTATTGGGGAGGGTCTGGGTGGGCATCTATCCGCGGTGGCGGCTCTGGTGCGGGATGTAGACCCCGCTCCACCTCTGGCTCCCTCCGCTTTGGTGGCTCCTCTGGGGTGGGGGCCCTCGCCACCGACCCTGGACTGGGCACCCTCGTTGCGGGCCCCGGACTGGGCACCCTCGTCGCGGGCCCCGGACTGGGGACCGTCTCTGGAGGCCCCGGACTGTCTCTGGAGGCTCCGGACTGGGCACCCTCGTTGCGGGCCCCGGACCGTCTCTGGAGGCTCCGGACCGTCTCTGGAGGCTCCGGACTGGGGACCGTCCCTGGAGGGTCCGGACTGGAGACCGTCCCTGGAGGCTCCGGACTGGTCCGTGGAGCAGGCACTGGATACCTGGTGCGTGGAGCAGGAACAGGACGTGCCGGGCTCTGAAGACGCACAGGGAGCCTGGTGCGTGGAGCAGGGACAGGCCGTGCCGGGCTCTNCTGTATGGTGACTCCATGTGACCAATCCTGTATGGTGACTCCATGTGACCAATCCTGTATGGTGACTCCAGGTGACCAATCCTGTATGGTGACTCCATGTGACCAATCCTGTATGGTGACTCCATGTGACCAACCTGTATGGTGACTCCATGTGACCAATCCTGTATGGTGACTCCATGTGACCAACCTGTATGGTGACTCCATGTGACCAACCTGTATGATGACTCCAGGTGACACCTGAAAGATCAGTGGCACAAAAAAACAAGTTAATTTGCATGCCATCCTATCTGTGGGGACAAAACAGGTTAGGAGCCTGAGGGTTGCGTGTGTGTGTGTGTGTGTGTGTGTGTGTGTGTGTGTGTGTGTGTGTGTGTGTGTCGTCTCAGGGCAGCTGTGTCAGTCTGCCGTCAGACACACACACACACACACAATTATATATGAGATGAAGGTGACATCACCCCTTAGGGCAGCAGGTGTGATGTGGGAGACGATTAGACAACAAGGTCCTCTGAGGAGACATGGTGTGAGATCTGATATGTGCTTGAAAACCAACAGACTCTCAAGCATCCGTCTGCCTTTTCGTTATTCACTCATTTAAATGCAAAATCATACATTTGTTTTTCAGTAAACTGTACATATTGCAGATCGTGCGGTCTCTAGGGCCCGTTTCCCGGACACAGATTAAGCCTTCGACTAAAGAAATATATCAACTGGATTATTCTCCTTTGAGCAAGTTTGTTTACTTCTTGACTAGGCTTCATCTGTGTCTGGTAAACTGGCTCTTATTGTATGTTCACTTGACATTTTATTCTACTAGCTCTGTAGTCCCTAGGAAGGGTGGTATTGAACAATAATTTATGAGAGGCTTTGCTTTGCTTGACAACTTTGTAAACCCATTTGAACAATAGAGTTTCTCCTGCTCTTAATCCTTGGTCATACTGTACATTTCAAAACTTGGCTGTGAGCTCCCAAACAGTTTGTGTGTGTGTGTGTGTGTGTGTGTGTGTGTGTGTGTGTGTGTGTGTGTGCAATAGAATGTAGTCTGTTTGTACAGATATGTGTTTATTCTGTTAGCCTGCGCTGCACTCCTGTAACTGTGCATGGCACCAAACAATATTTTGTTTCTCGTTAAAAAAAGGCTGATAGCAACCTGTATTTCACAAGTGCATTATGTTTAGGTGCCTGTCTTGGGTTTAATTAGCGGCTGACAGCTGGTGATTTTATAGTGTGACGCATGCACACACACATACACGCATGCACACCACACACGCGCACACACACACTCTGGAGTCCATTTACTGTATTCTGGGGAGCAGAGTCTAGCACAACACTGAGCAAACAGAGATAAAAGCTTTCACAGTCTTAGCTGTGTAAAGGTTGAGACGGCAGAAAGCCCAGAGGTCCAAGAGAGACATTCAGATAGAATGGAAATCTATGTCAGTACCAAACTGAGCGCTAACCTAATGTTTGAAATGCACTTGAAGACCACTTAAAGAAAACTCAAGTTTATTTCAGAAATAGAAGTAGAAGAAAAATTTAATTGAAGAGGCATATCAAATATCAGATCAGTTGGTAAGGTGGTCAAGGACATGTTTTTCATTGAGGTCGTCTTGGCACTATGTCATGGAGAATAAATAGTAAGAATCTCTTGAGACATGTGTCTGTTACAATACAATATAATACAATAGATACTTATTCCATAATGAATTATTAATATGTCTTCTGCCTTTCCCAACCCTCCAGACTTGCATGTGTGTTTGCACATTCATTTGTGTATGTGTTTGGAGTGGAATTGTGTCAGTTTAGTTTTATCCCCACCAATGATTTATAAAGAATTATAAACTGGGTGGTTCGAGGCCTGAATGCTAATTGGCTGACAGCTGTAGTATATCAGACCGTATACCACGGGTATGACAAAACATTTATTTTTACTGCTCTAGTTACGTTGGTAACCGGTTTATAATAGTAATAAGGCACCTTTGGGGTTTGTGGTATATGGCCAATATACCACGGCTAAGGGCTGTATCCAGGCAATCCGCATTGCTTCTAGCGTAAGAACAGCCTTAGCCATGGTATATTGGCCATATACCACACCTCTTCGTGCGTTATTGCTTAAATAACCCCAGAAGTGATCCTGAGCCAGGTGGCACGGCATTCCTTACTAATAGCAGCTCTAGATCTATCACAAACAGGGAGGCATCGCCGTGGAAACACTCACCTGTCATATCCCGTGGCACGCCAACAGAATCACACAGAGAGAAAAGTGTGTGTGTGTGTGAGAGAGTAGGACTCTTCTTACTGAATGAATATCCCTGTAACAAGCCACCGCCCGCAGAAGATAAACCACAAGCTTATCTCTCTTTTTCTTCTCTCTTTGCTATCCTTCACCTCCCGTCTTTTCCTAACCCCCTTTCCTAGTGCCAGTGGTACCTTGTCAGAGAGGTTGGAATGGCTGACGGCAATGGCCCTAATGAGTCTTTATGACATGGCACTGGCAGGGGACTCCGTGTGTGTCATGTCTCCTCTCCTCCTCTGAGCTGCCTGAGGGGCCATGTCAGATCCATGTACCAGCCACCTAAAGACTGACTCCTCTTCTCCTCCTCTCCTCTACACAGCCAAGCAGACAGCCATACACCAGACACCTCAGCTAGGCTATGCATCCCCCCATACACACACACAAACTCTTAAATAGCCCAGGTGATGTAGCAGTAAACAGCCCATGCCAGGTTAGTTTGTGACAGGGCTGATGCTCCTTCGCTGTGTTGTTACCCTGCAGCTCTGTCTCCTGATGTTAAACCACTCATTAAGCTCCCACCCATTCCCCTTGAACACAGGACACACACATGCACACGCACACTTTCCCCTTGAACACAGTGCCCTCCTGGCTGCATTCATTAATTTGTTTATTAGCCGTCCTGGTGGCTTTAAAATGTCTGTCCTCCTCCATAGCTGTAACTCTGCTATTAGTTAGCACTTTCCTGCCCCTCCCAATGCTCGAACAACACTCCAGTGGTAATACAGGAGTACAGTGTGGGTGACAAAAGCGATACATTTGACAGTTTTGTCATTTAGCAGACGCTCTTATTCAGAGCAACTTATAGGAGTGATTATAGTTACGTGCCTTGCTCAAGGGCACATGGGCACAGACAGATTTTACCTAGTCGGCTAGAAACAAAAGTGAGAGAAATGGTGTTCAGATCTTAGTGAAAAGTTATGTTTTAAATGGCAGCATTTTTCTGTCTGTAAACATACCAATTGAATGAGATTCTTTCAACCAGAGTGAGATGAACTTGGTCTGGTTTTAGGTCAATATAATCTAACTTTGCAAAGGACAAACTAAAATGAGAGAAAGGCCCCCCAATTTTTTTTGGATCAGGGGCATTTCTCTCTCTCTCACAGGTGATGTTGAGTACTAAGAGTGGTTTTAATTAGTCCTTTACTAATCTAATCACATTCCTACAGGCAAGGTCTGAAATCTCATGAACTAGCCTATTAGCAGTGCATTAGCTGAACACACACACACACACACACACTTAACCCCCCCACCCCCGCGCCGCCCACATACTATTACCATCCTCGTTTTAATTGCCTCTAGCTTCCTAAACCATTTCTCAGTATCATATAATGGTTGACTTTTCCCTCCTTCCAAATGAGTTGAGGGCTTCTGCTATTGTTCCATTAACCTTCAACAACTTTCTGCCTGGTGAAATACACTGATAGCGTTACCTAGCTCATAACTGCGTTGTATTTAGGAAAGGGGGACACCTAGTCATTTGTCCAACTGAATGTCTTCAACTGAAATGTGTCTCCTCTGAATCAAAGAGGTGCGGCGGCTGCCTTAATGGACATCCACGTCTTCGTTGCCCGGGGAACATTTACTGTGCAATTATTTGTCTGAGTAGAGTTAGGCCTATGTTGTTTGTCTCTTACCTAGCTAGCTAACTTCTGTTTGAGCTGTGGTAAGGTGTGTTGGAGTGCATGGGTTCAATATGAACTGTGTCAAGCACAGGAAACAGATGTACTGAAGTGACATTGGTCACAGCTTGATTGTATAAGTGTATACATTTTACATTCACATAATTTAGCAGACACTCTTATCCAGATCAATTTACAGTAGCGAGTGCTTCCATTTTCATACTGGTCCCCTGTAAGAATCGAACTCACAACCAGGACATTTCAAGCGCCATACTCTACTAACTGAGCCACGCTGGATCCAGGACAGAGGTAGCAACAGAGTGTTTAGGCAGTTAGAAGATGGTGTGTTAGAGTTGGTAAGGGTTGGAGTATTTGCTGTAATAGTCAATGTAATTGTGTTCAAGTTGGTAGGTGTTGGACTATTTGCAGAGTGACTGTGACTATGTGGTTGCTACAGTTGAGTGGCTGTCTGATGGGGCTGGTTACTGCTGTGACAGACAGTGGAACCAACCGTCTCACTCTGAGAGACAGGAGGAAAAGGAAGGAGAGAGAGAGCTAGAGGAAGTGGAGGAGTAGGCTCAGGGTGAACAGGCGTCAACAACCCCCTCTTCTCTCCCCTCTGCTCTTCCCCTTCAGCATCATGCTGACACAGCACTTTCCCCCCCATCAGCTGACAGACAGAGAGACAAGGGATTTGAAGGATTCAAAGTGCAAATCAGCTCCCTACCTTTCATTGGCGAGGGTTCATCTATCTGTCCATCAATCTATGTCTGTCTGTCTATCGCTCCCTCCTTGCCTGTCTGCTCTAATTTATTCATAAATCCCAGTCACTCTTTATTCATTGGAGTCATTTTGTTCAGCCTATAAGCCTTTCTAGAGCTTTACACCAACATCAGACACACAAACTAACAGCCATATACATGGACCAAACACCACACCACACCACAAGCCAGAGCAAGTATCAGATTGCATCTCCTTTTTAAATGTAACCTTTATTTAACTAGGCAAGTCAGTTAAGCACAAATTCTTATTTTACAATGACGGCCTACCCCAGCCAAACTCTCCCCTAACCCGGGGACTGCTGATCACGGCCAGTTATAATACTGCCCAGGATCAAACCAGGGTCTGTAGTGACACCTCTAGGCCTGAGATGCAGTGCCTTAGACCACTGAGCCACTCTGGAGCTTTCCTTTCACGACATACGTTCTCTAAAAACTATTGACTGGCTTGGGCAGAGTTGGAGGAAGTGATGCGATAGTGGCAGATGATATGAGGAAACAGAGGAATATATTACTGCACTCTTGGAATTAAAAGCACAAGTATTTCTCTACACTCTCTAACCATGTGTATGTGATCAATAACATTTTATTTTATTTGATTTTGAATATATACAGCAAAGGAATCTCCTTCCTTCCCATCTGTCTGTGTCTGTGTGTCTGTCTGTGTTCCCCTGTGTTTGCGTATGCGTGTGTGCGCAGGTCTGTTTGTCTGTGCATGTGTCTTGTCTGCCTGTCTGTGTGTGTGTTTGCTTGTGTGTGTGTTTGTGTTTGCAAGCTCAAGCAAGTATCACATTGCAAGTCTCAGTGCTGGGTGTAAAATGTAAAAGCGTCCTAGCCTCCCAATCATCATTCAACAGTAGAGGGAGAAACAGCTTGCCAATTTAAAGGTCCTGTTTATAGGCCTACATAAAATTCATAGCATCATTTACTATCTGCAATTGAGGGCCGTGACAAGATAAGCTGTTGGAGAGCATGGCCAGCTAGCAGCGATGGAGAGAGAGTCTTTCTAAATTGGAATATGGGTTGTAACAAAATGAACAGACTGGGTGCTAGAGGTGGCTTCAGGAATTCATATGAAATGTTGCTTTTACAGAGTTACGTCTGGGGTGTCTAGAATGTGTGTACAAATATGTGTAAGTGTATCAGTATGCATTTCAGTTGGAGATGGACAGGTATTTAGAATTTCAAAATTAGGTGCAGGGGATTTTTTAAAGTTGGGACTTTGTGTGTGTGTGTGCCCATTTCAATGTACACTATGCATACAAAAGTTTGTGGACACCCCTTCAAATTAGTGGATCTGGCTATTTCAGCCACATCCATTGCTGAAAGGTGTATAAAATCGAGCACACAGCTATGCTGTCTTCATAGACAAACATTGTCAGTAGAATGGCCTTACTGAAGAGCTCAGTGACTTTCAATGCATATTGTTAACTGTAAAGTTTGGTGGAGGAGGCTGTTTTTCATGGTTCGGGCTAGGTCCCTTTTTCCAGTGAAAGGAAATCTTAACACTACAGCATACAATGAGATTCTAGATGATTCTGTGCTTCCAACTTTGTGGCAACAGTTTGGGGCAGGCCCTTTCCTATTTCATCATACAGGTCCATACAAAAATGGTTTGTTGAGGTTGGTGTGGAAGAACTTGACTGGCCTACACAGAGCCCTGACTTCAACCCCATCGAACACCTTTAGGATGAATTGGAACGCCAACTGCGAGCCAGGCCTCCCAATATCATTACCCAACCTCACAAATTATCTTATGGCTGAATGGAAGCAAGTCCCCGCAGCAATGTTCCAACATTTAGTGGAAAGCATTCCCAGAAGAGTGGAGGCTGCTATAGCAGCAAAGGGAGGACCATATTAATGTTGATGATTTTGGAATGAGAAGCTTGATGAGCAAGTGTCCACATACTTCTGGGCATGTAGTGTATTTCAACGGTCACAGAGTGTTCTATTGCCATCCATTTCTTGTGATGTGCTACTATGACATGGGATCTGGTCCCAGGGTGTGGCCATTTTGTTTTTCAGTCCATTTTCTTCCCTGTCAGCAGACTGTGATTGTCATAGCTGTTTGTTTTAGCTGCTTGTGGGTCGCCAGGACCCTTGGCTCAGGCAGACAACAGCCTATCAGGCAACGGGGTATACTGTATATCTAAAGCCTATCACAGCCTCCCTCTGGAGTTGTCTGTTGATGTCAGCAACACTTTTCTTTATGAGATGCACTTTGCACTCTTGTTGGCGCCATTCCTTGTCTTTTTCTTTCTCTCTCTCTCTCTCTCTCTCTCTCTCTCTCTCTAACTCTCGCCTCTCTCTCTCCTTTTCTTTCTTTCTTTCTTTCTTTCTTTTTCCTTCACTCTCTCTCCATCTTGTATTCTTTCTGTCACTCTTTCTCTCCATCTTGTATTCTCTCTCTATCTCTCGTTCTCTCTTTCTCTTTCCCTACTTCCTCTTTCTTTCCCTCTCTCCCAGCCCTCTCTTTCCCTCACTCCTCCTTCTCCTCTCCCAGCCCTCTCTTTCCCTCACTCCTTCTCCTCTCCTAGCCCTCTCTTTCCCTCACTCCTCCTTTTCCTCTCCCAGCCCTCTCTTTCCCTCACTCCTCCTTCTCCTCTCCCAGCCCTCTCTTGCTCTGCCCTTTCCCCTGTGGTGACAGTGAGCTGTGATCCGTAGGGCCAGTAGGCTGGCTTGAGCTGCATGTTAAGGCGTAGAGGGATGGAAGGAGCATGGATGGCGGGGTGGGCCTGGCTGACGCAGGTGACATTGGGGCTGGAGGAAGGGAAGGAGAGAGGGGGAGGGAGGGAGGCACAGACAGCATGCCGAAGGAGGGGGTAGGAGGATGGAAACCTTAATCGTCTCCCTTTTGTCAGCCCTGTATGGCTTATCAATATTTAACATGGAGAGGAGAGGGCTTACTGTGTCTGTAGAAGAACCAGGACTGGCTAATAATAAAGACTGGTTTCTAAGAAAGATGTAATGTCTTATAGGCTACTAGAGATTAATTTTTTCTTAAACATAAGAAATATAACACCCTGTCACTGCTTTGTCATTCCTCTACTGTCACTTCTCGCTCCTATATTTTTCTCCTCTTTCCTTTTCCTCTCTTCTCACTCTCTCTTCTCTCTCTCATCCTTCTCCTCTCTCTCTTTCTAATTTATCTCCCCTCTCCTCTCTCTATTTCTTGCCTCCCCTCTCTTTCACACCCATGATCTCTCTCCCTCTCTTCCTGCAGTATAGCGATGGAATTTATTTTCTTGGCACGCCATCAGAGAGAAAGCATATCTTCTCCTGAGGACCTAGGGAACGAGAGCTTGGGCAGCCATTACCTTTTGTATGAATGAGTGCTCTGTCAACAACATTAATCCACAGTGTAATTGGCCTCCACTGTCTGTCTGCCACAGAACCAACCACAGCACCCCAGTCATCAGCAGTAGATCCATGTCTCACAAGCAAAGCCCACAATGGAAGAGATTGATTTAGGAAAGCTATTGCACGTTCAATTGTGTTATCTAATGACATGGATATGGAAATGAATCAAAGTAGGTGGATGAGGGTGGCAATACAATTTGAGGTCAGGAGGGGTGAGGAGGCACAACAAGGACTAACATCATCATGTTGTCTCTGGTTGATCTCTAAGGAGCTGTGTGGTCAGTTAGATATGAGTCGGGATTAGATTATCCCTTCAGTCCATCACCATATCATCATATCCATTCTGAGGAATACTTCTGTTAGCCTACAGTCATCTCTGTCTACAGGGAGTAGAGAGACATAATGCACTGTGTCTACAGGGAGTAGGGAGAGACATAATGCACTGTGTCTACAGGGAGTAGGGAGAGACATAATGCACTGTGTCTACAGGGAGTAGGGAGAGACATAATGCACTGTGTCTACAGGGAGTAGGGAGAGACATAATGCACTGTGTCTACAGGG
>QNTS01011167.1:2873-15351 GCA_003317085.1 Hucho hucho
ATGGTTTTTCAATACTGTTGAAACAGTTTTTCAATACATTTAAATATTTGTAGCTATTTTTAAGTAAATACCTGCAGTCAACGTGTGCAATACGTTAGGAGATAAATCAGATCGCGTTCTTCATTTCACTTGTCACATTTTACATTTTGAAGCTTACCGTAGTTCCCCAGAACAGTTGAGCCAGTCACATGTTTGTTTGTTTGTAAATGGCACAGCAGGAGAAAGCGGGAGCAGATAAGTCCAGCTGTGTATTGACAGGGGTCGTGTTTTATATTGAAAGTTAACAGTGTTTTTTTGCTTCAATAGAGTAATCAGGGACGTGCAACTATAGTTTTCCTTCACAGAAAATACATTAGTGCAACACATTGGGCAGAAAATATCTTCATTTCATCAGATGACAACAGAAGTGCAACGCTATTTGGCTGCCAGCCACACAAGTAAATGAGCGTAAAATGAAAAAGCAAGATATTTTTTGCAAAAACAATCCATGGCCATCATATTTATAATGTTTATCATAGAAAGAATGTAGCCAGCTACATTTCCTACTGTTTTGCATAAAGTTAATCTTGCATTTTACCAGAGAAAAGTAACTTGGCTACACCGAGAAATGTACTGGAGAAAAGTAGTTACACATCAGTCAGAGATCTGTCTGCTGTTAGAATGCCTGTTTGTGAATTCTCATCTGTGGAGAAGTGCAACTGAAGCACAAAATTAGTCTGATGCCGAGCAGAAATTACAATAAGAAGCATTTAAGATCTGCGTTTACATCTTTTTTTCTGCATAAAAATTGCAGATTTGTGCGTTAACGCGACCCCTTAGTTTAACTTGCTAGTTATCTAAGTGGCTGAATTAATAAAGAGACGGGGCATCAGATACTGTGAGCTTTCTGTTCATTTGCACAATGTCTCTTGTTCACATTCACTTGTAAAATGTCCAAACTCACCAAAAATGACATTCGGTAGCTTCTAACCTATATATGTAGAACTTTATGAGCTGGATTGCCTGTCTTTTCAATTCGTTTTTTTCCGTTTGTGCTCGTTAGCATATTTAGCTAGCAGCATCCATGGAAATGTGCTATTACTTGTGGTAATTTTTTATTTTATTTTTTGCTTTTTGTTGGCGCCCCCTTGTGTAATAAGCCGGTACTACGGCAAATCCCAGCATGAGAGAAGGATGGTATGACCATATGAAAACCTAGATACTGCTCAGCCATACAGGATAATATAATACAGTCATATTAAATCAGTACTGGATAATACACCAAGTATACCAAACATTGAGTTGCACTATTTGAATCTAGTTGAATCTAATTTTGAATGTAAATAATAATCAGCCTCATTGTCATGTTTCATGTTTCTGGTCTCGTGTCCTTATTTATTGCGTTGTTCCCACAACAGAATGGAGTCCTGTATTTGCAGGTTACCCACTATGCATGTCTCCTCGCCTGGGCAACATCGACTAACTAACTGCCTACCTACCTAACACACTCACTAACTCACTCACTTACTACTAACTAACTGCCTACCTACCTAACTCACTCACTTACAACTAACTAACGAACATACTAATGCATACCTCTTTTGCCCTCATAACAGCCTCAATTCGTCGGGGCATGGACTCAACAAGGTGCCGAAAGCATTCCACAGCGATGCTGGCCCATGTTGACTCCAATGCTTCCCACAGTTGTGTCAAGTTGGCTGGATGTCCTTTGGGTGGTGGACCATTGTTGATACACACAGGAAAATGTTGAGCATGAAAAACCCAGCAGCGTTGCAGTTCTTGACACAAAACGGTATGCCTGGCAGCTAATACCATACCCCATTCAAAGAGACTTAAATATTGTGTCTTAACCATTCACCCTCTGAATGGCACACATACACAATCCATGTCTCAATTGTCTCAAGGCTTAAAACTCATTTTTTAACCTGTCTCCCCTTCATCTACAAGTAAAATTAATAAGTGACATCAATAAGGGATTATAGCTTTCACCTGGATTCACCTGGTCAGTCTATGTCATGGAAAGAGTTGCTAATCTTTTGTCCACTCAGTGTATAATACAGTCCAGATGAGGAAGATGTGCTCATTTTAATGGCTGGAATGGAAAGATATCAAACACATCGGGTTTCCATGTTTCCGTTCAATTTGTTCTATTCCAGACATCACAATGAGCCCTGCCTCTAAAATCTCAGTGACATAATATACAATAAGTCTAGTGGTAACTTCATTCTACTCTTACACTAAGTTTGATGAGATTTTAATTGGAACTTTGATTTGATACCTCTTCTAGCTCAGACAGGAAGTGCAGGTGGTCTCGGCTCTGCAGGCACTTCCTCTTCCTGCGGTGTTTCTGCTTCTTCTCTTGCTGGGACAGGAAGTTGTCCACCACTGCCGCCTGCCGCACGCAGCGACCCCTGCTGCCGCGACTGGACGCCTCCAGAGCTGCAGCCTCCGCAGCCTCAAACCCACACAGGTCAAATGAGTATCTGCAACACACAACATAAACCTGTCAACTGGATGTACAATGATGCTATTGTGGGTTCAACCAAACCCCTGGGCAACATCGACTAACTGCCTACCTACCTAACACACTCACTAACTCACTCACTTACTACTAACTAACGAACACCCTCACACGCGCACTTAACTCACTCACGGACTTACTCATAGAAAGATAGATACCTGCGTCGTGCGTTGGTTCCCTTCTCTGTTTGGTCAGAGGTGCTGTTGTTGTCCGTCCCTATGCCGCTGTCGCTGGGAATGGTCTCCTCGCTGTGTGATTCGCTGATGGGTGACAGCGTCACCTCCTTGACCGATGCTGCCCCCTCAGATAGGTGGGACGGGGAGTTGGCCAGGAGGCGCGGGGGAGACAGCTTCCAGCCGGCCCCCAGTAGCCCCCTGCCTAGGGGTTTAGAGGGCAGGGCACTGATGGGCTGCAGGCTGGGCATGGTGGCGTCAGAGTAGGGGCCGCGAGGGCCGGGGAGGCACAGAGAGGATAGGGCGTGACTGGGTCTGAGGAGGAGGGTAGTGGAGCTGGGAGGGAGGGTGGAAGGCACTAGGAGGCTGTTGTACAGGCTGGACATGGGGACAGGCAAAGGGGGCTTGGCCCCGCCTCTGTGGGGAAGGGTTTGGGTGTCGGAGCGTGGCTTCCTCCCTCTCTTTTTCCCGATATAGATGGTTCCTCTCTTACTGACGTTGATTTGCTTCCCCAGATGCGCCTCAATGGTAGAGGCCATGGCCGTCATGGTAGAAGAGACTGGAGCCGAGGCTGACTTCAGCGCCAGGCTGCCATGTTGGCCGGAGCCTGACAGGATCTCATTCAGGATACTCTGCACCTTCCCCAGCTTCAGCTTCTTCACCGACCTGACATGGCCACCCTCACTGCGCTGCAGTTTCAACCCATTTGCATTGGGGCTAATGGAACCCGATGTGATTTGGGCTAGCGTGGTTAGCGTGTGAGTCTTCCTCCTGCGACTGAGCCCCGCGGGGCTGTCCCGGGCCAGAGGGCTCAGGGGGGAGGTGGAAGTGCCCTCATGGATGGTTTCCACAGTGAGCAGGGGTTGTTTTTTGGGACGACCTCGTTTGCGCTTGGCGGGAGTGTGGACAGTCAGACTGTCTGTGTTGGTGTACAGGGGGCTGGAGGGGGTGATGGGGAAGGCAGAGGGGGGCTCAGACATGGCTGACAGGGGGCTGCGGCCACTCTCCCTCTGGATCAGGCCGGGGGGGCTTCGGGACTTGAGGTAGGACCACCGGTCCTTGGTCTTGGGGGGTCTGGGGTAAGGGCTGAGTTTTGGGCTGGTGTTGGGGTTAGGGTTAAGGCCGGGGCTTAGGTTGGGCAGTGTAGGGTTAGGGTTCAGACTGGATCTTGGACTATGGATATGGTTGAGGTTAGGGCTTGGCAATCTGGAGCTAGGGTGTTTGTGGGGGTCTGTGGATGATCTAGGACGGCCAACTGGGTTTTTCCTCACCCAGCTATGGATCAATGCTGATTCTATGTCGGCCCCACTCATCCCCCTCTCTCCTCTCGCTCCTTTCTCTCCATTCTCTCCTCTCTCTCCTTTCTCTGCTCTGTCTGCTCTCTCCCCATTCTCTCCTCTGTCCCCGTCTGCCTCTGGCTGGCTACCCTCCCCACCCCGACCTGACTTAGACTCACTCCTGTATGATTCCATCTTGTGGCCTTTCATTTTGTGGGATACTTTGGGCTCCGGAGGCCCTGATTCATTCCTCTCTGTGATGTCAGTTCTCTGCAGCTGCTCCAATTGGTCCTCCTGGGCAAGTGACTCCTGGAGAGACTGCCTCCTCCTCCTCTTCCTCCCTTTTCCCTCCTCCATGAGCACAGGAGCACCAAGCGTTGGCATCTCCCTCTCCTCCTCCTCCTCTCCTGTCCTTCCTACGCTCTCCCTCTCCTTCACTTCTTTCTCCAGCTCAGGGGTCTCCTCCCTCCTGTACTTCTGCCTTTCATCTGGAACTATTGGACTCTCCGCATCTTTCTCTGCCCTCCTCCCCCATGGCAGCTCTGCATTGTGGGTATTACCCTGAGTCCTCTGGGGGTCCTTCCTGCCGTACTTCCTCTTGATGTTTCCAAACAGCTGCTCACTGACCTCCTGTAAGCCCCGCCCTCTGGAGAGAGAGGTCAGGTTTAGAATGCTAGCGTCCGTTACTACGGGCAACACGAGATCAGGGCTCAGGTGTCGATGGGGGGATGGGCTGTAAGAGCGAGGGGAGGGGCTTCCTGGGACTCTCTTCATTGGAGGTTTGAGGAAGGAAGGGGCCAGGTCAGAGAGAGGGCTCCTATTGGCTCCCGCTGGTTCTCTGCTAGGCTCCACATGCACTGGATTGGCTGGAGATGCGGAGGGAGGCGTGGCCCAGGCTGGACTGTGTGTATGTTGGTGTGTGAACTTTGGTGGCTGTGTGTGTTGCTGTTGGGATTGGTATGTGAGTGTGTGGGGGGGCAGTGGTGTGGTGTGTAGAATAGAGGGCTTAGGCTGGTGTTTTGGGGGGGTGACATCCCCCAGTAGTTGCAGTAGCCCCCCCTCTCTAGGTTCTGCTGCTTTGAAGGGTCTCTCATAGGTCTGAAGAGAGAAACATAAAGAAGACAGAGATCAGGACTCATACTATTGGAACATACAGTACAGCTGGTCTTTATGGAGCAGCATGAACATTCAGTAGGGGGCAACAGCTATATCCAAGTCTACTATGAACAGACTGTTGGTAGTTAAAGGGATAGTTCATCCAAAATCTGTATTTGGGTAAAATGACCCTTACCTGGAGATAGCATCGTCCGATTTCAATCAGTGGTTCCAGGCAACTGGATGTTAGCAAAGCTGCACTGCAAGCCGAAACTTCCTCAAAAACACTTCAAACTAAGTTTGGTATCAAGAACCTGGCCATGTTTTCCTCACTGAGAGACTGTTGTTATTTTTCCAATAACATTTTAATTGTCAAATGCTCTTATACTTCCTATGTTTACCGGTCACTTTTGTTGACATCTGGAAAGCGATCCACGTCGAAGTGCCTTCACCAGGCGGATGATGTCATCACTGGAAGACACATAGAGATGCTCTGTGCTGTGGCTACATGAGGAAACAGCTCCAGTTCTGAGTAACCAAATACCAGCAATTATTTCAGCAGAAAAAAATCCCTGCTAACTCCACCAACTACCAAACTTAGTTTGAAGTGTTTGAGGAAGTTGCGGTTTGCAGTGCAGCTTTGCTAACATCGGTTGGCCTGGAACCACTGATGAAATCTGACGATGCTAATATGCTAACTCCAGGCTGTAGCCAGAAGGAAATAATCGATTATTGTAGATTCTGTCACCATAGGCCTTCAGACACAACTGAAGGTAAGAGTAATTTGACCCAATATATATATTTTGGTTTGAACTATCCCTTTAAGCATTCAAAACAATATTGAACAAAAGCTGTTTACAGAGCAATTCAATTCCTGTGGTAAATATATTCAATCCTGAGAGAGAGAGAGAGAGAGAATCATGATCTTCAATCAGTCAGCGAAGGATGTCTGGATAACTGAATCCCTAACTTAGTTTAAACATGAATACAGTACACACAGTAGTCTAAACACTGTGGTGTGTACCACTAAACACACAGTAACAGAATCTAAAGGGGCTGACGTGAAGCAGCGAATGTGTGTGTGTGGTTTTGTCTGTTATTAGCAGGCTCAGCCTATGATGCAAGGACATGCCTGATATGCTGAGCATGGAATAGCCTTCATTTCTCAGAACAAGAATAGACTGACGCGTTTCAGAAGAAAGTTCTTTGTTTCTGGCCATTTTGAGCCTGTAATGAAACCCACAAATGCTGATGCTCCAGATACTCAACTAGTGTAAAGGCGGCCAGTTTTATTGCTTCTTTAATCAGAACAACAGTTTTCAGCTGTGCTAACATAATTGCAAAAGGGTTTTCTAATGATCAATTAGCCTTTTAAAATGATCAACTTGGATTAGCTAACACAATGTGCCATTGGAACACAGGAGTGATGGTTGCTGGTAATGGGCCTCTGTACGCCTATGTAGATATTCCATGAAAAATAAGCTGTTTCCAGCTACAATAGTCATTTTCAACAATGTCTACACTGTATTTCTGATCAATTTGATGTTATTTTAATGGAATTTTTTTTTTTGCTTTTCTTTCAAAAAAAGGACATTTCTAAGTGACCTCAAACTTTTGAACGGTAGTGTATATCGACTGGTATTTTTCATCAATTAATAAAAAGCATTATTTTGCAACGGTATTGTTTTTTCTCCCGGCAACATTTTTTTAATCATCCAAAAGCTGGCAATTACCGGCTAACGGAAACCATCGTGCACGCACACACAGCAGTGCCAGAGAAACCAGAGCCTATGACAGCCATTTTACAGGATGCATCTCTGCTCAGTGGTTGCAGGGAACAAAGCATAACAGCCAAACACAGTCACATCTCCTCTACCAATGCGTTTCTCTCTCTCTCTCTCTCTCTCTCTCTCTCTCTCTCTCTCTCTCTCTCTCTCTCAGCATCCAATCAGTAGTCAGTGAGTGAGACTCATTCTGCTTCTCTCCTCAGCAGGTTGTTTATCTGCAGAGCACAGGCTGCACACACACACACGCATAGGGACACACAGGGCTGTTTATCTGCAGAGTACAGGCCGTCACTCACAGGATGCTCTGAGATGAGTCTGGAGAGGGAACTTTGTGTGTGTGTGTGTGTGTGTGTGTGTGTGTGTGTGTGTGTGTGTAAGGTGATAGCATGTCTGTATCAGGTGCCAGTCATTCTAACTCAAATGACCCGGATATCTGAGAATGGACAGGCAGGAGCTTAGAATACCTTCTTTACTGATACCCTCTCTAGAGCAGGGTCACACAGCTCATCCCCCCTCCTCCCCCCTGTAGCTATTCTCCAGGTTGTTGCTGTAAATGACAATGTGTTCTCAGTTAACTTAACTGGTAAAATATGGGTGAAATAAAAATAAAATACAAATTATCACAGTCGCACATAGTCCCAAATATAACTCAAAAAACATGTGCTTTTAATCTAACATCAAAGAGAATTCCCCACCCTCTCACTCATTCCCTCACTGTCCCTCTCTCTATGAGCTGTGCACTAGTCCCTCTAACCACAAACTCACCACAGAGATAATAAAGGAAGGATGCATGGCCACTTCCCCTAGTCTGGTTGAAACTGGATGGTTTCTTGGCAATTTTTGTTCTGCCCCCTCTCCTCTCTTGCTCTTCCTCCGTCTTTCTCTCCATCCTCTCTCACTCGCCCACCCCTCCTCCTTTTCTCCGTACTACCCACTATCTCTATTTTACCACTATTATGTCAGTCCCATAGGTCCTCCGGCTCAGTGGCGTGAGTACCACTAGGTGACAACAGGGGGTGCGAGTACAGCTAGCTGACAGCAGAGAGTGTGAGTACCGCTAGCTGACAGCAGGGGGTGTGAGTACCGCTAGCTGACAGCAGGGGGTGTGAGTACCGCTAGCTGACAGCAGGGGGTGTGAGTACCGCTAGCTGACAGCAGGGGGTGTGAGTACAGCTAGCTGACAGCAGGGGTTGTGAGTACCGCTAGCTGACAGCAGGAGGTGTGAGTACTGCTAGCTGACAGCAGGGGGTGTGAGTACTGCTAGCTGACAGCAGGGGGTGTGAGTACTGCTAGCTGACAGCAGGGGGTGTGAGTACTGCTAGCTGACAGCAGGGGGTGTGAGTACTGCTAGCTGACAGCAGGGGGTGGCAGGCAGGGAGCTGCAAGAGGGACTAACCCTGAGCCAGCCAAACACTGACATCTCAAATCCACCCCTAGCCACTACCCCCTAGCCACTGACCCTAGCCCCTACCCAACTAGACATTTTACTAGCCCCTAACGTTGTTTACCAAATCAGAGCTACTACCATATTGCTACCATATACTAGTACCATATTAATACATTACCATATTGCATACCCATCCAATTCCCCCAGATCTACAGAAGTGTCTATAGGGCTGGGTTAGCAGACAGTTCATGAGGAAGCTGGACAGTTGGCCAGTCAAGCTCTGATTGATCATAATGGAATTGATCCTGTCTGTAGATACTTACAAGGATGGAGCTCAATCCCAGGGCACATACTGTATGTTACTGCTTATTTCTGTTGTCAAAAGGCCTTCAGTCATCTACTCATATGAGTGTTGAGTCATATGAAGAGTCAGACACACACACAGAACTTGATGAGTCACAGTGACCTTTACTTCCACAGAGGAGTGAGTCACACATTACCCATGACTCTCCGCTTTGACCCTGGGTGTTACATCATCAGTGGCAGGGCCTCTCTCTCTCTCTCTGTGTGTGTGTGTGTCTGACACTGTTACACAATCCCAAACCAACTCCTACCACTTAGGCAGTGTAGATCTGAAGGTACAGTAGGAGACGAGACAAGAGTGGATATGAGCTATGAGTGTATATGGGTCTTGGCATGTAACTAAGAGACTACACAGTGTTGTTATCTAAACCAGGAAGTGACACCTCTGACCCGGAAGAGGAAGTAGTAGTTAGTGATTAGTGCTAATCCACAGGGTCTGAACTCTGACCTCTAGGGATAACACACACAGAGAGAGAGAGACACACACAGACATACAGTGCATTCGGAAAGTATTCAGACCCCTTGACTTTTTCCACGTTTTGTTATGTTACAGCCTTATTCTAAAAATTATTAAATTGTTTTTTTCCCCCTCATCAATCTAAACACAATACCCCATATTGTCAAAGCAAAAACAGGTTTTTAAAAATGTTTGCAGATGTATTAAAAATAAAACTTAAATATTACATTTACATAAGTATTCACCTTTGCAAGCGATTACAGCCTTGCGTCTTGTTGGGTATGACGCTACAAGTTTGGCACACCAGTATTTGGGGAGTTTCTCCCATTCTTCTCTGCAGATCCTCTCAAGTTGGATGGGGAGCGTCGCCGCACAGCTATTTTAAGGTCTCTCCAGAGATGCTCGATCAGGTTCAACTCCGGGCTCTGGATGGGCAACTGAAGGACATTCAGAGACTTGCCCCGAAGCCACTCCTGCGATGTCTTGGCTGTGTGCTTAGGGTTGTTGTCCTTCGCCCCAGTCTGAGGTCCTGAGCTCTCTGGAGCAGGTTTTCATCAAGGATCTCTCTGTGCTTTGCTGCGCTCAATCTTTCCCTCGATCTTGACTAGTCTCCCAGTCCCTGCCGCTGAAAAACATCCCCACAGCATGATGCTGCCACCACCATGCTTCACCGTAGGGATGGTGCCAAGTTTCCTCCAGACGTGACGGTTTGCATTCAGCCCAAAGAGTTTAATCTTGGTTTCAGACTAGAGAATCTGAATTCTCATGGTCTGAGAGTCCTTCAGAGGCCTTTTGGCAAACTCCAAGCGGGCTGTCATGTGCCTTTTACTGAAGAGTAGCTTCCGTCTGGCCACTCTACTATAAAGGCCTGATTGGTGGAGTGCTGCAGAGATGGTGGTCCTTCTGGAAAGTTCACCTATCTCCACAGAGGCACCTTGTCAAAGTGACCATCGGGTTCTTGGTCACCTCCCTGACCAAGGACCTTCTCCCCCAATTGCTCAGTTTGGCCGGGTGGCCAGCTCTAGAAAGAGTCTTGGTTCCAAACTTCTTCCATTTAATAATGATGGAGGCCACTGTGTTCTGGGGACTTTCAATACTGCAGACATTTTTTGGTACCCTTCCCCAGATCTGTGCCTCGGCACAATCCTGTCTCTGCGCTCTATGGACAATTCCTTCAACCTCACGGCTTTTTGCTCTGACATGCACTGTCAACTATGGGACATTATATAGACAGGTGTTTGCCTTTCCAAATCATATCCACAAGTGCTCCAATGAAGTTGAATAAACATCTCAATGATGATCAATGTAAACAAGACGCACCTTAGCTCAATTTTGAGTATCATAGCAAACGGGCTGAATACTTATGTAAATAAGGTATGTCTGTTTTTTTTGTTTTTTAAATTTACAAACATTTCTAAAAACCTGCTTTTGCTTTGTCATTATGGAGTATTGTGTGTAGATTGACAGATGTTTTATTTATTTAATAAGTTTTAGAATAAGGTCTGAATACTTTCCAAATGCACTGTATGTCTGGTGCAGAGAGACAAGAGGGAGCCATGAGAAAACAACTTTTGATCAGTCATGGACATAAAAAAAAGTGCAGGAAAAAAATTGCCTCCCTATTTCAAAAGAAGTTGGAGAACAAGCTATGAAGGGAAAATACTGGAGTTGGTGCAGGTACAGCCAACTAGCGCAAAAATAATATTGAGATATTGTCAAAACGATACGATGCAATATATCATAAGAAATGATATCCCGATATGTAACTGCCTCGATTTTACCCCCCATCACTATAAAACAGTCAAACTAGTAGTTGCAGTTTAAAGGGTAAAAAACAACTGTGATGCACATTCTATTTATTGTTACCGCATCAATTCAGGCAATTTATGGCAATGTGGATTTTTTTCCATATCGCCCAGCTCTAAAGACATACACATGCACACACCCCCTCTGCCCCTTAGCGACAACAGAACAGACCTGCCAATCAGTGAGGTCAGTTTGGTGTTCCCCCTGCTGATTGGTTGTGGAGATAAAGCTGATCCTAGATCAGTTGCTGTGGTCAACAACAAACACAGTTAGGTGAGAGTGCTGAGAAGAAAACAGATGTGAACTGGTACTCCTGCACACTAAATATATTTACAAATTCAACATTAGACACTGCCCATATCCTCTCTCAGTTTCACTGTCCCTTTCTGGAAAAACTCAAACTCCAGCTTGGAGGGAATCAGAATACTTATTTCAGAACACTAACAGAACACTTACACTGCCCCACCCAAATCTGTCTCTGTCTCTCACCCACCACACACACACATACACTGCCCTTCAAATTTTGTTTTTGCAGCCTTTTATTTGGCGGTGTGCCTGGTGGTTAGAGTGTTTCATTTTCCCTGTAAAGAACTGGGCAGCTGTCCAGAGACAGACAAAGGGAGAGAGAGAGAGAGAGGGGGGAGAAAGAAGGAGAGAGAGAAAGAGAGAGAAGGGGGAGGGGAAGGTTTTGGTAAAAGAATGAGAGAGCAGGGGAAGGGAGGGAGAGGGGAACAGTTTAAAAAAAGAGAAAGAAGAGCCCAGACAGTCTTATTATCACTTCCCTCCAAAATGGACTGATTGATATTATCACATGAGCAGTGAACACTCCCTCCCTCCCTCCCTCCCTCGACACCACGATATTTGCCCTCGTGCCCCCCTCTCCTATCGCATCCCTCCTTTTCATTCTCTGTTCTAAAGAGGACCATTCTCCCCCTGTGGGAACCATGCTCTGAGACACACACACACACACCCTCTCCTCCTGGTAGCTCCATTCAGAGTGGTGGTTCTCTGTGATCTCTGTGTCTGACAGCCACACACACACACACACAGAGAGAGAGAGAGATAGAGAGAGAGAGAGAGAGAGAGAGAGAGAGCGACAGCTCCTCAGCAAACAAACACCATGAATACTAACACGCCTTTGTGTCCGCCGCACTTAAAGAGGAGGAGAGGGAGGGGGAGGAGAGAAAGAGAGGGAAAAAAGCGGAGGGAGAAAAGAGGCGCTGTAATAGTGTTGATCTTGTGGCTACTCTCACAGACCCCCTCCTCCCCCTCTCCCCCCACCCCCTCTCGTTTTCTCCTTCTTCCCACCAGTTCTCCAGGGAATAAAGACCTCCATTCATCCGCCGGAGGAGTGACACGGTGGAGGGAGGAGGGTGAGGAGAGCAGGCATTGGGAGGCTTAAGGTGGGACAGTCTGTGGAACTCTGTGTGTGTGTGTGTGTGTGTGTGTGTGTGTGTGTGTGTGTGTGTGTGTGTGTGTGTGTGTGTGTGTGTGTGTGTGTGTGTGTGTGTGTGTGTGTGTGTGTGTGTGTGTGTGCATGTATTGCATGATTCCAGTAGAGGAGGGAGGAAGGAAGTTCTTAGTAGCTAGCAGAGTGGAGGAACATCACTAG
>QNTS01011178.1:10375-29847 GCA_003317085.1 Hucho hucho
TATATATATATATATATATATATATATATATATATATATATATATATATATATATATATATATATATATATATATATATATATATATATATATACATATACATATATATATATATATATATATATATATATATATATACACATACACACACTGACTGTCAAAACTACCTGTAAAACCAAAACTACCTCGATCTGACAACCTGTAAAAAAACACCTCAGCCTGAGCTAAGTGCATGAAAGTGAGTAAATACTCCATTCCAGAACTCCAGAGAAACTTTTGAGAATTGTCAATAAGCTTCAAGGTCATTTAGCCTAATCTTTAACACAGGCATGAGTTCAGGTTTGTCTGATAGTCTAGAATAAAATAGCCTGAGTGCCAGTCTGTTTCTGCTCTCTTGTTAACTCTTTTTGGAATTGTAATGCCAAATATGTTTGGAGTGACAAGGAGCTGGCAAGCGAGCAAAAACAGACTGGCACTCAGGCTTCAAGAATGCAACTCTTTGTTTAGAACATATCTGAGCCAGATTAGAGTTAGAGCACATTCTAGAGTTTATAATGTATCCCTGTGACTTTAGAACACATTCTAGAGTTTAGAATGTATCTCTGTGACTTTAGAACACATTCTAGAGTTTAGAATGTATCCCTGTGACTTTAGAACACATTCTAGAGTTTAGAATGTATCTCTGTGACTTTAGAACACATTCTAGAGTTTAGAATGTATTTCTGTGGATGCGGTCCTGTTCCATCTGAGACTTGGCCTTCTTCTTGAGCAGCAGGATGTGTTCAGAAAACTCCCTCACAGCCCCTAGGCCTGCAACATTGCGGCAGCAGTATTTAGCAGCATTGATCGCCACCACTGGGGCGTCCCGGGGTACTGCACTCAGCCCAGCCAGGTTCAGACAATCAACATCTGGTGCATCGTTACCTGTAGGAGGGATGGAATGGAGGAGTGAGATGAGTTTGTTTATCTATTAAAGTGACTATAAGGTGGTTCTGGAAGTATTCATAGGATGATTAGTGTGTTGCAAAAATACAACATGGAAAAAATATGCAAAAACATTACATGATCATAGAAATATATATTTTTTATGAACAGTTTTAGTTTTTGGGCTTAGGGAAATCTTAGAAATTAATTACTGAAATCATACACTGAACAAAAAATAAACGTAACATTCAACAATTGAGGCTACAGTTCATATGAGGAAATCAGTCAATTGAAATGAATTCATTAGGCCCTAATCTGTGGATTTCACAAGACTGGGAATACAGATGATCACAGACACCTTGAAAAAGAAAGTAGGGGCGTGGATCAGAAAACCAGTCAGTATCTGGTGTGTCCACTATTTGCCTCATGCAGCGCAACACATCTCCTTCGCATAGATTTGATCAGGCTGTTGATTGTGGCCTGTGGAATGTTGTCCCACTCCTCTTCAATGGCTGTGCGAAGTTGCTGGATATTGGTGGGAACTGGAACACGCTGTCATACACGTCGATCCAGAGGATCCCAAACATGCTCAATGGGTGACATGGTGAGTATGCAGGCCATGGAAGAACTAGGACATTTTCAGCTTCCAGTAATTGTGTGCAGATCCTTGCAACATGGGGTAGTACATTATTATGCTGAAACATGAGGTGATGGCGGCGGATGAATGGCACTGGGCCTCAGGATCTCGTCACGGTATCTCTGTGCATTCAAATTTCCATTAATAATATGCAATTGTGTTTCTGCCTATACCATAAACTCACCGCTACCATTGGGCACTCTGTTCACAACGCTGACTTCAGCAAACCTCTCTCACACGATTCCCTACACGCTGTCTGCCATCGGTATAGATGAAACCGAGATTAGTCCGTGAAGAGCATACTTCTCCAGCGTTCCAGTGGACATTAAAGGTGAGCATTTGCCCACTGAAGTCGGTTACGACACCAAACCGCAGTCAGGTAAAGACCCTGGTGAGAACGACGAGCAAGCAGATAAGCTTCCCTGTGATGGTTTCTGACAGTTTGTGCAATAATTATTTGGTTGTGCAAACCCATAGTTTCATCAGCTGTCTGGGAGGCTGGTCTTAGATGATCCCGAAGGTGAAGAAGCCGGGTGTGGAGGTCTTTGGCTGGTGTGGTTACACGTGGTCTGCGGTTGTGAGGCTGGTTGGATGTGCTAGATGAGGCGGCTTATGGTAGAGAAATGAACATTCAATTCTCTGGCAACAGCTCTGGTGGACATTCCTGCAGTCAGCATGCTCCCTCAAAACTTGAGAAAACTTGTTGTGTTACAAAACTGCACATTTTAGAGTGGCCTTTTATTATCCCCAGCACAAGGTGCACCTGTGTAACGATCATGCTGTTTAAATCAGGTTCTTGATATGCCACACCTGCCAGGTGGATGGACTATATTGGCAAAGGAGAAATGCTCACTAACAGCGATGTAAACAAATTTGTGCACAACATTTTAGAGAAATAAACATTTTGTGCGTATGGAAAATTTCAGGGATCTTTTATTTCAGCTCATGTTTCATGGGACCAACCCGTTACATGTTACGTTTATTTCTGTTCAGTATAGAAATTGATTCAATTTAAATTGAATCTCAATTTCTCCAGGATTTGACAGCTGACATCACCCTTCTCACATTAAATATTAATTGACTGACAGTGACATGAACTCAATGCCAGTAGTTTTCTGCAGTGGTAGCCTAACCTACATGCAGAAGGCAAATAAAGAGCTACAAATGATCACTAAACAAGTAAATGTAGTAGTAATATTATTATTAGTAGTGAATAGATGTAAGTAGTAGTAGTAGTAGTAGTAGTAGTAGTAGTAGTAGTAGTAGTAGTCAGTTGTTAAGTGAAAAGAATAGTGAGTTTACCCATGTAGGCGACTTCCTTCCAGTCCAGATCCCTGTCGTCCATCATGGCTTTGGCCTCACCCTGGATGTCCTTGCCCAGCTGTCTGACCTCGCAGCCCGTTCTCTGGGACAGCTTGTCAGCCAGGGCCTTGGTCAGGTCCTCACTGGACGAGATTAGGATCACCTGCAGGAGACAGCATAAAAAACACTTGATTTATTGTCAGTTTTCTATGCAAGCTCTGCTTTGCACTTTTTGTTGGGGGGGGGGGGGGGACTCAGTTGGGGTCTCAACTTGCTGTTGACAGTTAGAATAATAGAATACACAAGGTGCAATTTCTAAATTTGGTTGTGCATCAGCAGTCACTCAATTAGCCCAAGTCATTTTTTTTAGATTGTTAAGTTAGTCTAGCAGCCAGCTTTCTAAACTTGTAGTAAGCATGGTCGAATAACCGACCGGGGTGGGGCCGATGGATCATCAGTTATCATTAAAAACGGCAAACATTTGCCTCCACCCTATTGCAAAATGTGTAGAATTGAAGAAAATTTGCTGTAAAACTGAAAAATGTTCTCTCCACCCCATGGGAAAGAAATGTACTTAAAAATGTAATTTTCTATCTTTGCTGTCACGAGGGGGGCCACAAGGTGAGGGGGGCCACAAGGTGGGGGGAGGGGGGTGTCCAGAGAGATTTTTTATTGACTAAACCAACGACTGCTCTCTTTTTTGTTCACCTGGAAATTCCCATTACAATGTGATTTGAGAGATGGGTCCTCAGATAGTATAAGGAAGCTCAAACTAATAAAGTCACACTGTCACACCCTGATCTCTTTCGCCTGTCTTTGTGCTTGTCTCTACCCCTCCATCCAGGTGTCGCCTATCTTCCCAATTATCTCCAGTGAATTTATACCTGTGTTCTCTTTGTCTGTTGCCAGTTCGTTTTGTTTGTCAAGCCTACCAGCGGTTTTCCCCTTGCTCCTGTCTTTCTCTGTTTTCTAGTTTTCCCGTGTTTGACCTTTCTGCCTGCCCTGAGCCTGCCTGCTGTTCTGTACCTCATCACACCACCCTGGATTATTGACCTCTGCCTGACCCGAGACTTCCTGCCGTTCTGTACCTTTTGAACTCTGATCTGGATTACTGACCTCTGCCTGCCCTTGACCTGTCGTTTTGCCTGCCACCTGTTCTAGCAATAAACCTTTGTTACTTCGACACTATCTGCATCTGGGTCTTCTCCTGAAACGTGATACACATGACAGCTAGAGTAAATAGCAGCCTGTGTGTGTTTAATGGGTGGTGGTTTCAGTGATGAGCTGTGGCTTATCTAGATGTACCAGGGGCAGACAGTAACTTAGGTACTGTGCTGAACTCAGGTATCTAACAGTTTTAAAAACATTTTTAGAGCATGGCTTTTAAATTAAATTAGATGTTTGTGACTTATATTTATCTAATATAGTGCACAAAACATTAAGAACACACTTCCTAATATTGAGTTGCTAATATCAATTCATTGGGCATGGACTCTAAGGTGTCAAATGCGTTCCACAACTGTGGGAGCCCATGTTGACTCCCACAGTTGTGTCAAGTTGGCTGGATGTCCTTTGGGAGGTGGACCATTCTTGATACACACAGGAAACTGTTGAGCATGAAAAACCCAGCACTGTTACAGTTCTAGACACAAACCGGTGCGCCTGGCACCTAATACCATACCCCGTTCAAAGGCACTTCAATCTTTTGTCTTGCCCCTTCACCCTCTGAATGGCACAAATACACAATCCATGTCTCAACTGTCTCAAGGCTTAAAAATCCTTCTTTAACCTGTCTCCACCCCTTCATCTACACTGAATTAAGTGGATTTAACAAGTGACATCAACAAGGGATCATATTTCACCTGGTGAGTTTGTCATGGAAAGAGCAGATATTCTTCATGTTTTGTACACTAAGTGTATATATACCTTGACATATACCTTGACATATACCTTGATATATACCTTGTAAGAATTTGTATCTGTCGTGTGAATGTTGCTGTTTTTTTGTTTACTATATATCTTTATCTTATCTGACTTGCCACAACTGAAGTGTCTTCTGGAAAAATAAAGTAATTATATTCTAGCACTATTTGAAAAGGTCCGGTCACACAAATTTCCTAGATGGCAAAGGTTCGGATGGATATTGTCATTTATCAGCATATTAACAAACCTCCACCTCGCAACCCCAAACGGTTCACACCCCTCTTGTTGGCAGAGAGAAAAATTTGCCGTTTTAAAACTATTTTCTTGCAATTCTACACATTATGCCATGGTGCGAAGGGAAAATGTAGCAGTTAACATCATTTCCTGTAATTCTGCACATTTTCCATGTCTTATGTGTGTTCAGATCATACCATGAGTCAAATCCTGACAAAATGTCCCCCTCCCGCCAAATTGTATTTGTATTCATATAATTATTATTTTAAAAACTTGGTCAGAACTAGCAGTCCGTACTGACCCCGTTCTGGGTCCGGATCGCTGTCCGCCTATTTTTTTATTTAACTAGGCAAGTCAGTTCAGAATAAATTCAAATTTACAATGACGGCCTACCGGGGAACAGTGGGTTAACTGCCTTGTTCAGGGGCAGAACACCACATTTTTACCTTGTCAGCTCGGGGATTCGATCAAGCAACCTTTCGGTTAACCACTAGGCTACCCTGTTGAGTATGGATTATCTGTAACTTCCCTATCAAAACAATGAATTGTCTCCTCTTCTTCATATGTAATTGGGAAATTTAAGATGACTAAGGTTCATATTTAGTTGACAGTCATTGCCTTTTTGTTTTGTCTTCCTACAAGCCTATCGGGCTGGTGTTTACAGAACATTTGGTGCTGTCTGATTAGGATAGAAAGGCCTCGTCTCCAAGAGGCCAGTTAGACAATATCTCTGCTTCTGGGCTGGATGGTGTCTCCCTTTTGAAACTTGTAATAAAACCAATATATTTTTTATTGACTTTACCAACGTACCTTCTTGTTCACATGGAAATTCCTATTACAACATAGACAACACATGTATTTGTGGAATTAGTAATCACATGATTGGGATTCTCTATCAATGAATCTACGTCAATCTTCAATCATCAGTATTCATCGCAATATCTTTGTACCGTATCTCTTTTCCCTCTCTAGTGTATGTTCTATATGTTCTATATCTACAGTCTACGCACCTCCACCCCCTCTCTCTGCAGCATGCGGATACCCGTGGTATCTCTGGTGTTGACTGAGATCATCTCCTCTCCAGAGATCGAGATGAGGACGCGGCCGTCAGTGAGACAGCCTGAGATGTTACACAGCAGAAGACGCACCACCTCAGGCTTGTCCAGGCCAAAGTAACCAAACCTGGAGAGGAACAAATCAAATACAATTGTATCAAATCTTATTTGTCACATGCTTCGTAAACAACTGGTGTAGACTAAAGGTGCAATGCTTACTTACGGGCCATTCCCAAAAAAATTAACTCAAGTAATACATACACAATGAGTAATGATAACTTGGCTATATACACAGGGTACCAGTACCGAGTCAATACGAGGTAGTTGAGGTAGATATGTACATATAGGGAAGGATAAAGTGACTAGGCAACGGGATAGAAAACAGTAACAGCAGCGTTTGTGATGAGTCAAAAGAGATTAGGGCAAAAACGGTAATTGCAGATATTTTGAGTAGTTATTGGTAAACTATTTAACTAACTATTTAGCAGTCTTATAGCTTGGGAGTCCTGTTGGTTCCAGACTTGGTGCATCGGTTCCGCTTGCCGTGCGGTAGCAGAGAGAACAGTCTATGATTTAGGTGGCTGGAGTGTTTGACAATTTTTAGGGCCTTCTTCTGACTCCGCCTGATATAAAGTTCCTTGATGGCAGGGAGCTCGGACCCAGTGATGTACTGGGTCATTAGCACTACTCTTTGTAGCGCCTTGTGGTCGAATGCCAAGCAGTTGTCATACCAGAACACACAGGGAAATACATTTGTATAACGACTCCTCTGTGTTACATCAATGTTTATTGTGTTGCCTCTTCAAGATCTGCCCCTTTTTTTAACTTTTCGCCTAAAATGACGTACCCAAATCTAACTGCCTGTAGCTCAGGCCCTGAAGCAAGGATATGCATATTCTTGGTACCATTTGAAAGGAATGTAGGAGAATATAACACAATAGATCTGGTAAAAGATAATACAAAGAAAAAAACAACTGTTCTTTTGTATTTTTTTGTACCATCATCTTTGAAATGCAAGAGAAAGGCCATAATGTATTATTCCAGCCCATATTTTGGCCACTAGATGGCAGCAGTGTATGTGCAAAGTTTTAGACTGATCCAATGAACCATTACATTTCTGTTAAAAAAATTGTATCATGACTGCCCAAATGTGCCTAATTTGTTTATTAATAACTTTTCGTGTTCAAAATTGTGCACTCTCCTCAAACAATAACATGGTATTCTTTCACTGTAATAGCTACTGTAAATTGGACAGTGCAGTTAGATTAACAAGAATTTAAGCTTTCTGCCAATATCAGATATGTCTATGTCCTGGGAAATGTTCTTGTTACTTACAACCTCATGCTAATCACATTAGCCTACGTTAGCTCAACCGTCCCGTGGAAGGGACACCGATTAAGTTCATTCAAGTAAACACACAAACACAGACAGACAGACAGACAGACAGACAGACAGACAGACAGACAGACAGACAGACAGACAGACAGACAGAGAGAGAGAGAGAGAGAGAGAGAGAGAAACGTGATGCTCTGAGTCAGTGACTTCAGACTACCTCAGTACTCTCTGTTCTGCCACGGGCCAATCGATATCCACATCAATATCCACACTGTATTCTGGCAGCATCTCATAGTAAGCCCACTTTCCCCCCTGAGAAAGACAATGGAAGAGAAAGGTGATTTCAATTAGCATTTGAAACAACGGCAGTTGACAATAGAATATCTAGAACTATAGATCAGTGAGTGGATCTCTCAGTGTGTCTTTTGTTTCTGGTCAAGCTCATATCCACTGAATGACTAAACATTATTGATCACCTGAGGGAAATAGGGTTCACCTCCAGCAGCAGATATACACATCAAGGCCTGTATTCATAAAGCGTCTCAGGATAGGAGTGCTGATCTAGAATCAGGTCCTAACTGCCCATACAATCTTATTAGTAATGATAGAAAAGGGAAAACGGATCCTAGACCAACACTCCTATCTTGAAACACTTTGTGACTATGGGCCCTGATGGGGTATAGTGGCAGTTACCTGCAGGCCTTCCTCTATTGTCGCTTTGGTATGAATGTAGAAAGATCCGTTCTCACACAGCTCTCCATCCCAGTCCTGTCTCCGGGGCCTGTTAGACGGGTCTATGTTCAGTGGCTTGGTGGCTACACTACCTGAAGAGGAGAGAGAAAAAGAATCAATATTAGTTAATAGGCTATAACTAGGATTAATACTATCATTAAGCATGAGGCCCTGGGTCTGAATCCCGCCCTGTGCAACTGGGTCCTGGACTTCCTGACTGGCCGTCCCCAAGTGGTGAAGGTAGGAAACAACACCTCCACTTTGCTGATCCTCAACACAGGGGCCCCACAATGGCGCGTAATCAGCCCCCTCCTTTACTCCTGTTCGCCCATTGACTGTGTGGCCACGCATGCCTCCAACTCAATCATCAAGTTTGCAGATGACACAACAGTAGTAGGCCTGATTACCAACAATGACGAGACAGCCTACAGGGAGGAGGTAAGGGCCCTGGCGGAGTGGTGCCAGGAAAATAACCTCTCCCTCAACGTCAACAAAATGAAGAAGCTGATCGTGGACTTCAGGAGACAATAGAGAGAGCACGCCTCTATTCACATTGACGGCGACGGGACCGCAGTGGAGAAGGTGAAAAGCTTCAAGTTTCTCGGCGTACACATCACTGACAATCTGAAATGGTACACCAACACAGACAGTGTGGTGAAGAAGGCGCAACAGCGCTTCGACCTCAGTAGGTTGAAGAAATTCGGCTTGGCCCTTAAGACCCTCACAGACTTTTACAGATGTATAATTGAGAGCATCCTGTCGGGCTGTATCACAGCCTGGTATGGCAACTGCACCGCCCACAACCGCAGGGTTCTCCAGAGGGTGGTGCGGTCTGCCCAACACCTCACCGGGGACACACTGCCTGCCCTCCAGGACACCTACAGCAGCCGATGTCACAGGAAGGCCAAAAAGATAATCAAGAACAACAACCACCCGAGTCACTGCCTGTTCACCCCGCTATCATCCACAAGAAGGCAAGGACCAAGAGACTGAAAAACAGCTTCTAACTCAAGGCCATCAGACTGTTAAATAGCCATCACTAGCCGGCTACCACCCAGTTACTCATCCCTGCACCTTAGAGGCCCTTTGAACACAGACACGGAATCACTGGTCACTTTAAATGGAACACCAGTTACTTTAATAATGTTTACATACTGTTTTACTCATTTCATATGTATATACTCTACTCTACTGTATTCTAGTCAATGCCAATCCGACATTGCTCACCCTAATATTTATATATTCTGAATTCCATTCTTTTACTTTTAGATTTGTGTGTATTGTTGTGAATTGTTAGAGACTACTTCACTTTTGGAGTTCGGGAACAATGCATTTTGCTACACCTGCATTAACATCTACTAAGTATGTGTGTGACCAATCAAATCTGATTTGATTCGATTCTCCCGGTCCAGAGAAAAGAAAAACCATACTTGTCTAGTCACCCCTAAACATACCTACGTGTAAGGCATCTGATAAACATAACACAAAGCTATCCCGGAAGGCCCTAAACATAACACAAAGCTATCCCAGAAGTCCCTAAACATAACACAAAGCTATCCCGGAAGTCCCTAAACATAACACAAGGCTATCCCGGAAGTCCCTAAACATAACACAAAGCTATCCCGAAGGCCCTAAACATAACACAAGGCTATCCCATACCTCCTTTCTTGACCTCCTGCCAGCGGAAGTGGTGTTGTCGGGCCACGGCGAAGACAGACGTGAAGCCCTGCTTGGTGATCAACTCCAGGGCCTCCTTCAGGTGGAAGGGGTGCAGGCAGGGAGAGGTGGCCTGGATGTGACAGATCACATTCATCTCTGGAGGAAGTCAACACAACACAGCAGATATTTGATTTATCCATTATTTAATCAGGTAGTCATATGATATGAGATATGAATAAACCTATATGGTCACTGTTGACATTTGTAGCTATGGAGTGGGTCCCACATTATTTGGATAAACCCTTATTCATGGGTTGTCTATAGTCACTCTCACACTATCATAAGCTATCAACTGAAACTCTGCTTATACTTGATATGCAACAATTTACTAGGATTGGGATTAGGGTTATGTTTAGATTAGAAATTGAATTAAAAGACAACACAACGTGAGCATTTTCATTGATGACAGTCGTGCTGGTTTTGTTTCTACCTAGCTAGACAAGAACGGTCACTGATTGGCTGGAGAGTGGAGAGTCAGACCGCACATCTGGTTTCCCAGCAAGTGGTTCTCAGGCTCTGATTAAAAGGCAGGAATGAAAACCTGCAGCAGGCACTACGGCCCTGGAGCTCGTATGTATCAAGTGTCTCAGAGGAGGACTACTGATTTACAAATCAGTTTTGCCTCAGAGAACACAATGAATAAGACTACATGGGCAGGGGGGACCTGATCCTAGATCAGTATTCTTGCTCTGAGATGCTTGATACATACCGCTCCAGAGCCGTAGTCTAGCTAGTAGCTAAATGTGTTCTGCATATTTTCCATAACGGCTGGCATCTATAACAAAGCACTGGCTTAGAGTCCTAACAAAGACAGTGAAGCATCAAAGAGGGTGTGGTTCTGTCACAATAAATTAGAAACAATGTTGATACTTCCCTGTTGCTATGCCATTGATTAAATCGCAATTGTATTATCTTGATTCCTCACACTGTATTTTAATGAATGCCACTCAGCCATTGCTCGCCTTAATATTTATATATTTCTGAATTCCATTCTTTTACTTTTAGGACACCTTGTCTCCTTCTCACAGCACATTGGAGCAGAAGATTTGCAGTTCCTCCACTCAGATCTCCTCCTCTAATGCATTTTGAGAAGGAGGCAAGGAGTGAGGACATGAGGAATCAAGGAAATTACAATTGAGATTCACCCCTTACCTGGGTTTAATCGGGTAAATTCCTGGATGGTGTCGAGAGAGCTGGAGGAGTCTTTGGACACCTCTGGGCTCCTGCGGTGAACCTGAGCTCCCCATGCCTTGGCCACCTTCTCAATGTCATCATGATCAGTTGATACCCACACACTGGTGGGAGAAAAAAATGAAGAAGTTGATTCCACAGGCTTTGTAACAAGTAGGCAGTGGTGGGAAAAGTACCCAATTGTCATCCTTGAGTAAAAGGAAAGATACCTTTATAGAAAATGACCCAATAAAATAATCAATAAAGTGACCCAATAAAATACTACTTGAGTAAAAGATTAAAAAGTATTTGGTTTTAAATATACTTAAGTATCAAAAGTATAAATAATTTCAAATTCCTTGTATTAAGCAAACCAGACGGCATGATCTTCTTGTTTTTTATTTTATTTTATGGATAGGCAGGGGCAAACTCCAACACTCAGACATGACTTAGAAATTAAGCATTTGTGTTTAGTGAGTCTGCCAGATCAGAGGCAGTAGGAATGACCAAGAATGTTCTCTTTATAAGTGTGTGAATTTAACAATTTTCCTGTCCTTGTAAGCATTCAAAATGTAACGAGTACTTTTGGGTGTCAGGGAAAATTGATGGAGTAAAAAGTAAATTATTTTCCATAGGAATGTAGTGGAGTAAAAGTACTCAAACATATAAATAGTAAAGTAAAGTACAGATACCCCCCAAAACGACATAAGTTGTACTTCAAAGTATTTTTACTTAAGTACACCACTGCAAGTAGGCTACATCAATGCAATCCGGTCTTGCGTGGCCTCTTGACAAACTACTTCAATAAGAATCAGACATGAGTTTATATATTCACACAACAAACAATTAATAATGTACAGATATGACTAGATGCATCAATCATCACAGACAACATATACTTTATCACTAGGATGAACAATATTATCCGTGCACGCAAAACAAGAATGTCACATGCATTTGGTGCTGCTAGTTATTATTAATTAACAGCCTCGGAGCAAAACCATATACTTGTAGCTACATTGGAAAGTCATTTGTAGATTGAACTGAATCACCTGTCAAACTGTTTGGAATCCACGGCAGCTCTCAGAACCCATCCGATGAGCGGGACACCGGCCAGAACTTTTATATTCTTCAGGGGGATCCCCTTACTGCCTCCCCTAGCTAGGATCAGGGCTGCAATGTGTATCTTCTCGCCGCTCTCTTTAAATGTTTTTGTTTTTCCGTCTATCACATCTTCAAATCCAGATAGTGTACGTTTTCTTGCAGCAGCCATTTGCCTGTGCTGATTAAGTCTATATTGGTCTGCTAATATAGGACTAATAAAAGACAAGCGCACTACTTTTGTGAAACGATTTAAACTACATGTATTGGATTGGTAACCAGCATTTGTAACGTGAGTCTGATCATTATCTGTACAGAACAGTTCATCTGATAATACTCGTGGAATATAAAAATTCTTACTTGATATACAGTACCAGTCAAAAGTTTGGACACGCCTACTCGTTCAAGGGTTTTTCTTTATTTTACTATTTTCCAGGGTTGAGGAGTAACTGATTACATGTAAGGGATTACCAAAAACGGCAGCTATAATCCGTTACATTACCAGCAAAAGTGTTGTAATCAGATTACCGATATTTTTGAAAAACTAGATGATTACTTCGAGGATTAGTTTTAAATTCAGAAAGGTTGTTTGCGGAAAAAAATATATTTGACCCCTCTCTGTTTTCTCAATGACATTCAAATCAGCATTGAAAAAAGGCGCACATTTAAATTTGTTCCACCTGAGCGAGTATGACCACAAGTCAGAGACCACTATGATGACACACCAAATGTGATGGATCACGGGAAAAGAGCAGGAATAGGTTTTTGTAGTCTACAGTCCAAGCTATGTCTTCCAATGGTGCGACTGCTGTCGGCATCCAAATATTATCCAACTTGAATAAACGCTTGGAGGTAAATATGACAGTAGTGGTGTAGTCTACGGCGATACGGATATCACTCATTATTGATATCTACATAGCGCATTAATGTGAATCACACTGCTGCTCTCTCATTAAGCTATTTGCGCCTTACGGATTGTGGTTGTTGTGGATGGCTGTTCACGAATCTAAATGTGTATTTGAACCCAATAATGGTTGAATTCTAGAAGTTTAAGCTGCCTATCAATCATTGTTTTTGAAACCGGTGGACAGCCAAAGAAAAATGCACTTGTAAAATCTGCTTAGTGCGGATCCAAGCCTATGGAATAAAAGTGGAGCTTTTATTGCTCAATCAAATTCATGCTGATAAAAAAATATAAATCCATAGATCTAATGGACACATGCTCAAACTTGCACACGTTTGATAGACTTAACGCGGAAATCTGTAGTTTCTACATCTATTTTTGGACTACATTATTTGGATAAATGATATATACAGTACCAGTCAAAGGTTTGCACACACTTACTCATTCAAGGGTTTTTCTTTATTTGACTATTTTCTACATTGTAGAATAATAGTGAAGACATTTAAAAAAAAAAAAATATTGAACCTTTATTTAACCATGCAAGTCAGTTAAGAACAAATTCTTATTTACAATGACGGCCTACCCTGGCCAAGCCCAAACGTGACGCCTCTAGCACTGATATGCAGTGCCTTACAGGAGCCCTCAAAACTATGAAATAACACATAAGGATTCATGTAGTAACCAAAAAAAGTGTTAAACAAATAAAAATGTATTTTAGATTTTAGATTCTTCAAATTAGCCACCTTTTGCCTTGATGACAGCTTTGCACACTCTTGGCATGAGCGCATAATTTATTTTTCAACTCGAATCAATAAGTACAATCAGTCCTCCATGACAACAAAATCCTAAACAACAGGGCAGGGCTGGCTAATAAGTCCTTAGTTTTGGGGTCATGCTCAGGAAAAACAAATTGGCTAATCTATACTTCCATATTTCCAAGTCCTATTCCTGAAGATCAAGGGCTATAACATTTATTGGAATGACTGGAATTCTGATATATCTTTATATTCAAAACAAAAGTCTAATTTAATCGTATTATTATATGTAGTGGAAAGTGATGGGTTAGAAGAAGCCTACATAACCAACCCATAAAGTAAAATGTAACATCCATATATGGCCAGCTATGTAAACTTGAACATTGATTTGTCCTGCAATAGATGTGGTTCAATTGGTAACATACATGTTTGTCTTCTTCTAATGCCTCTTAAGGGGAAAGTAATCTAAAAGTAACGGAATGTAATCAGATTACGTTACTGAGTTTGGGTAAACCAAAAGTTACGTTACTGATTACAATTTTGGACAGGTAACAGTAACGGATAAAATTTATGAAGTAACCTACCCAACACTGCTATTTTCTACATTGTAGAATAATAGTGAACACATCAAAACTATGAAATAACACATATGGAATCATGTAGTAACCAAAAAAGTGTTAAACAAATCCAAATACATTTTAGATTTTAGATTCTTTAAAGTAGCCACCCTTTGCCTTGATGACAGCTTTGCACACTCTTGGCAGTCTCTCAACCAGCTTCATCTGGAATGATTTTCCAACAGTCTTGAAGGAGTTCCCACATATGCTGAGCACTTTCTGGCTGCTTTTCCTTTACTCTGCGGTCCAACTCATCTCAATTGGGTTGTAGTCGGGTGATTGTGTAGGCCAGGTCATCTGATAAAGCACTCCATCACTCTCCATCTTGGTCAAATAGCCCTTACACATCATGGAGGTGTGTTGGGTCATTGTTCTGTTGAAAAACAAATGATAGTCCCATTAAGCGCTGGAATGATGGAATGGCGTATCGCTGCAGAATGCTGTGGGTAGCCATGCTGGTTAAGTCTGCCTTGAATTCTAAATAAATCACAGACAGGGTCACCAGCAAATCACCCCCACACCATCACACCTCCTCCTCCATGCTTCACGGTGGGAACCACACATGCAGAGATCATCCACGTCTCACAAAGACACAGCAGTTGGAACCCAAAATCTCAAATTTGAGCTCATTAGAACTAAGGACAGATTTCCACCAGTCTAATGTTCATTCCTTGTGTTTCTTGGCCCAAGCAAGTCTCTTCTTATTATTTGTGTCTTTTAGTATTGGTTTCTTTGCAGCAATTTGACCATGAAGGCCTGATTCACGCAGTCTCCTCTGAACAGTTGATGTTGAGATGTGTCTGTTACTTTAATTCTGTGAAGCATATATTTGGGCTGCAATTTCTGAGGCTGGTAACTCTAATGAACTTATCCTCTCCAGCAGAGGTAACTCTGAGTCTTTCTTTCCTGTGGAGGTCCTCATGAGAGCCAGTTTCATCATAGCGCTTGATGTTTTATGCGACTGCAAGGAAATAAATTCCACAAATTAACTTTTAACAAGGCACACCTATTAATTGAAATCCATTCCAGGTGACTACCTCATGAATCTGGTTGAGAGAATGCCAAGAGTGTGCAAAGCTGTCATCAAGGCGCAAAGGGTGGGTACTTTGAAAAATCTCAAATATATTTAGATTTGTTAAAATAAAATTGGTTACTACATGATTCCATATGTGTTATTTCATAGTTTGTCTTCACTATTATTCTACAATGTAGAAAATAGTACAAATAAAGAAAAACCCTTGAATGAGTAGGTGCGTCCAAACCTTTGCAAATGCAACGTACACTGTATATATAAAAGTATGTGGACACCCCTTCAAATTAGTGGATTCAGCTATTTCAGCCCCACCCGTTTGCTGACAGGTGTATAAAATCGAGCACACAGCCATCCAATCTCCATAGACAAACATTGTCAGTAGAATGGCCTTACTGGAGAGCTCAGTGACTTTCAATGTGGCTCTGTCATAGGATGCCGCCTTTCCAACTAGTCAGTTTGTCAAATTTCTTCCCTGCTAGAGCTGCCCCTGTAAGTGCTGTTATTGTGAAATGGAAACATCTAGGAGCAACAAAAGCTCAGCTGCTAAATGATAGGCCCACACAAGCTCACAGAACGGGACCGCTGAGTGCTGAAGCGTGTAGCGCGTAAAAATCGTCTGTCCTCGGTTGCAACACTCACTACCGACTTCCAAACTGCCCCTGGAATCAACTTCAGCACAAGAACTGTTTGTCAAGAGCTTCATGAAATGGGTTTCCATTGCCGAGCAGCCACAAGCAAGCCTAAGATCACCATGCACAATGCCAAGCGTCGGCTAGAGTGGTGTAAAGCTCCCCACCATTAGACTATGGAGCAGTGGAAATGCGTTCTCTGGAGTGATGAATCACACTTCACCAACTAGCAGTCCGAATGGACAAATCTGTGTTTGGGGTATGCCAAGAGAACGCTACCTTCCCCAATGCATAGTGCCGACTGTAAAGTTTGGTGGAGGTGGAATAATGGTCTGGGGCTGTTTTTCATGGTTCGGGCTAGGCCCTTTAGTTCCATTGAAGGGAAATCTTAAAGTTACAACATACAATTACATTCTAGACAATTCTGTGCTTCCAACTTTGTGGCAACAGTTTGGGGATGGCCCTTTCCGGTTTCAGAATGACAATGCTCCCGTGCACAAAGCGAGGCTCTTACAGGTATGGTTTGTTGAGATCGGTGTGGAAGAACTTGATCGGCCTGCACAGAGCCCTGACCTCAACACCACTGAACACCTTTGGGATGAATTGGAACGCTGACTGCGAGCCAGGCCTAATCGGCCAACCTCACTAATGCTCTTGTCGCTGAATGGAAGCCAAGTCCCCGCAGCAATGTTCCAACATCTAGTGGAAAGCCTTCCCAGAAGAGTGGAGGCTGTTATAGCAGCAAAGGGGGGACCAACTGCATATTAATGCCCGTGACTTTGGAATGAGATGTTCGACAAGCAGGTGTCCACATACTTTTGGTCATGTAGTGTATTTCTGTGTGAAAACTGAAATGGTCTATTCATTCCTTCTCAGTAGACGCTCTAATAACTTACAGTAGTGAGTGCATGCAATCCGTAATTTTGATTAACCTCTCTGGGATAGGGTCTAGTTTCCTGAATTTCCGCCTGACTGACGTGCCCAAAGTAAACTGCCTGTTACTCAGGCCCAGAAGCTAGGATATGCATATAATTGGTAGCATTGGATAGGAAACACTTAGTTTCTATAACTGTTAAAATAATGTCTGTGAGTATAACAGAATTGATATGGCAGGCGAAAATCCTATTGGTTTTATGTAAATCCATCTCCCAGATTGCAATTCCTATGGCTTCCACTAGATGTCAACAGTCTTTATTCAAGGTTTCAGGCTTGTTTCTTCAAAAACAAAGTATTTGTAGTTTTGGTGAGGAGAGTCAAGTAACAATATCAGTGTTTTGGCGCATGTGGAAGAGGGTGCGCGCTTACTAATTTATCTTTCCTATTGAACATACTACTTTCCGTATGAAATATTATAGTTTATTTACATTTTAGGGTACCTGAGGATTGAATAGAAACTTTGTTTGACTTATATGAAGTTTACCAGTAGCTTTTTGGATTCCTTTGTCTGCATGTTGAACGAGTGGATTACTGAAATCGATGGTGCCAACTAAACTGACTTTTTGGGATATAAAGAAGGATTTAATCCAACAAAACGATCTTGTAGCTGGGACGCTTGGGATTGCAAACAGAGGAAGATCTTCAAAAGTAAGTAATTTATTTTATTGTTTATTTGTGATGCCTGTGCTGGTTGAAAAATATGTTGATGTAGGGCACTGTCTTAAAACAATCGCATGCTATGCTTTCGCTGTAAAGCCTATTGTAAATCGGACAACACAGTTCGATTAACAAGATTTTAAGCTTTTGAATGATATAAGACACTTGTATTTTCATGAATGTTTAATATTACGATTTTGTATTTGAATTGTGCACCCTCCAATTTCACCAGATGTTGTCGACTTTGGTCCCGGGACACCTATCCCTTTAAGACATTAATGAGCGAGCTTGGACGGATGTAGTCAATATAACTATTTGTTCAGCACTTTTGAAATGTAGAGCGACAGAATTCAGAACATGGGCCGGTCTTACAGTATTCTCCCTATACACCAAGTCAGAACCGTAGGATAAATAAAGGGGGCATATAAGCAGATAATAAAGATCTTACAATATTTGATGATGACATTTCTCTAAAACAGGCTATAGGCTACATGTGCACCACCAAGGCAGAACAGTAGGCAAAATTATGAGGGGAAAAAGGACCAAATTATTAGGGTGAGGCACATGGGCTTCTAAAAGCTTACTACACAACATGCACTTAGTATTACTTTCTTAGCTACTGTACAGTATACATATCTCCCTGGCACATTACATAATTTATGCAGCAGCATACAATACATTTTTGGACACCTTGTTGTGCTGTGCTCACTTGAACAGGAAGGTGACGCGGCGGTCATTCGTGGACAAAATTTGGGCAAATTTTGTCATCAAACTTCATCAAAGTCTGGCGTTCTGTGGATTTATGGTGCTTTCAAGACAATTGGGATCTCGAAAAAAAAAAAAACAAGGTTGAATCATGATGACGTCAGTGATCTTCAGGTCGGAGCTCTAGAAAGAGACCCGAGTTCCCGACTTGCAATTCCGAGTTGGACGACCGTTCAAAACATATTTTCCCAGTCGGAGCTAGTTTTTTCTGAGTTCCCAGTTGTCTTGAACTCACTGAAGTCACATTTCCCAGTTGAGTTTCCAATTGTTTTGAGCGCAGCATAAGTCCAAGATGAATTGACAGCATGGCCAATGTTGAATGTTTATCATTTTAAGCTTGGAAAAGAGACCCTTAAACCCAGACTTGGGACCACATACCCACTCCACTGAATATCAGGCTAGTGATTGCTTTGCAATGCTTGCAGTCAGCCACTGATTCCTTCCAAACCACTCATTGTTGAATTTGCGATTTCCAACTTGTTGTGTAATGTTTATGTCCAATGGTCGATGAGCACAGATATGTTTTATCTATAATTTCTCTTAATTATTTATCTTCCTATGACAAGGATTAAAAAGCATTTGCCAGTAGATTGTCGACTTGATTCATGAGGATGACTGCTAGCTTGCTAGCTAAGATTTTGAAAGTATGACATTGACAGGATCAAAGATACTGTGATTTGACATCCTTTTATCATCTATGACAGCACCCAAGGGGTTTGAATTTTCGAGCTCTACCCTTAGATTTGGCGGTGACATAGTTTCCCAATGAGTGACAGAACACTGAGCCAATCATGGCGCAACTAGAGAACATTACCAACCCCTATGCTCCGTATTTTCCGCTGGCTGCCCCACCACCACAGAAAGCACTGAGCTAGGCTGAAACATCTGCATTTTGGAGCTGCCTTACTCAAGAAATCAAAAAACAAACCAAGTTGGTATGCAGCTTTATTAACTCAATTATTAATTTTTATTTGTTTTACATTGTTTGAAAATTGAAATGTGACACCTATTAATGTCAAAATAACATGCAAAATAAGCAGCCCC
>QNTS01011184.1:3588-22812 GCA_003317085.1 Hucho hucho
CAATTAAAATGCATCCTTAGCTTGTCTTTTATGAATAAAAGTGATAATCTTTCACTTGGATGGTCACCTAAACGTTATATAAGTCAAATAAAGTGGACCGCTCAGCCAAACGTGCGCCCAAAAACAGCTCCCCTGACTAAAACCTCTACCGATTGAACACAATAGTTCCGATTGCCGTTAAACTTTACCTATACACTGCTGACATCCAGTGGAAGCAATAGGTACTACATTCAGTGTCCTGGTATAAAGACTTTTCAATAGGCACTGTCTCAAAGTGAGCCATAAGCCACCAGAATGACATTTCCTGATGGAATTTTCTCTGGTTTTTGCCCGCCAAATGAGTTCTGTTACACTCACAGACAAAATGTTAACACTTTTGGAAACCTCAGAGTGTTTCCTGTCCAATAGTACTAATTATGTGCATATCCTATTTTCTGAGCCTGAGTGGCAAGCATTTTACTTTAGGCACGCCAGACTCTCCAAAACCGACCCCTCAGCTGCTACTCCCTAACTAGTTAACTAACCTCATCTCAGTGTTAAAAGCTGAGAGACAGTCAGCCAGTGATGTGTGAGTGATAAGAAAATAACGGAACACCCACAGAGATACCTACATAGTTGAAGATACACTTACAAATAGTGAATAGAGCTTCCATTATGTATTGTAGAATTGAAGCATTCTTCATTCATTTATGTCAGATGGGCTCTCATTCAGTCATCCAAAAAGATCAAATAAATTATTTTAAAGTGTTAACATCACATTATACAAATGTCTATAGTATACAATATAGTAGACAGTCTTTTTACTACAGTATAGTATAGTATAGATATAGTACACTCTACCAAGAAAAGGAGCCTCGAAGAACCTTTTGAGGTTCAAATTGATTGCCACTGTGGGGGAACCTTTTCAGATGAAAAGGTTCCCAGAGGAACCCCTCCGAAGAGGTTTTTGAAGCAACGTCTTTGTAAAGGTTCAAACAGAAACCTTTTTGTTTTTTGGAACCTTTTTAAAAAGGTAGAAAGGCACCCAAGAGAGCTGTCTGAGAGAAATCCCTGCACTAAAATAAGGTGGTCATGTTCAGATGATTTTAGGAAAACACATGCAGCGAAAGCTTTGCAGGGAGAAAAAACACATTCCTCATCCCCCTCACTCATAAACACACAAATACACACACACACACACACACATCACCTTTCCCCCTCACACACACACAGACACACAATCTTCTACCCTCACCCACACCGACACTCTTCCCCCTCACACTCACATTTCCCTCCTAACACACTTGAAACCGCACCCAATTCCAGTGCCCTATTCAGTTTTTACCAAAGATCTATTTGTCAGCGTCAGTCGGGTTCATCCCGTGGCCTCAGCCATTAAAAAATGATCAAGCAGGCAGGCAGAATGGCAATAACACCCCTGAAATGGTACCATCAGCGGAACATGATTGATCAATTGAATTCCATTGCACAGAAAAATGTGGAATTAAGTAGTGTATTATACACATAATGAGTTGAGGCAAGATGTTCATTCCAAGTTAATTTCGCCTCCCCTCCTCAGCCCAGGCCGGATCAGGCAATCGATAGTGGCCTTGCATGTCATATATCACCGCTGCCTTCACCCTGGAGAGAACATAATCTGCTGTAAATTTAGAATGACAGATTTGTACTAGGGGAGCTAAAGCCCTACCTCATCCGCTAGCTGCCTCCCGGCCTGGGGAAGAAGGGAAGGGAGGGTGTATAGGAGGAATGGGTAGCGTCCCAAATACACTCTATTCCCTTTATAGTGAACTATTTTTGACCAGGGCCATAGGGCTCTCTCTCTCTTCCTGGAGAGAGCCCTGGAGAGAGCCCAGCAAATCAACATTGGTTCAGTGAATGTTTCCAGAACATTTAATTAAGTTGTGGGAAAGGTATAATAACATTCCCCTAAAAAGTTTGAATAATACAAAATCTGTCCTGATGATTATACAATGTTTGTATTAGGATGCATGACACGTTTGTGTGTTGTTGCAAGAATGTTCACAGAACACAATTCTATTTTAAAGTTCCCAAAATATGTTATCTGTCCGGTTGTGCTGATGATTTTCCTCTTCGGGCTAGGGGGCAGTGTTTGGAAGTACGGAGAGTCTGGCGTGCCCAAAGTAAACTGCCTGTTACTCAGGCCCAGAAGCTAGGATATGCATATAATAGTAGTATTTGATAGAAAACACTAAAACTAAAACTGTTAAAATAATGTCTGTGAGTATAACAGAACAGATAAAATGAATCACTTACCTTTGAAGATCTTCCTCTGTTTGCAATCACAAGGGTCCCAGGAACACAAAGAATGGTTGTTTTGTTCGATAAAGTTCTTCTTTATATCCCAAAAAGTCTGTTTAGTTGGCGCCATGGAATTCTGTAATCCAGTCGTTCAACATGCAGACAAAGAAATCACAAAAGTACCGGTAAAGTTTGTCCAAACAAGGCCAACGATGTTTCTAATTAATCCTCAGGTTGTCAAATATCTAAATAAACGATAATATTTCAGACGGAAAATAGTCTGTTTAAAAGGAAAGAAAAATAACGAAGAGCGCGCACCCATTCACGTGCGCCAAAACATAAGGGTCCTCTTTATGAGCCACCTGGAAATACTACAATTTCTTGTTTGTTTTTCAAAAAACAAGCCTGAAACCATGTCTAAAGACTGTTGACATCTAGTGGGAGCCATAAAAACTGCAATCTGGGCGCTATTGTAATGTATAGTCAATAGGGAGTCAATGGAAAGACAGTGACCTCAAAAAATATATATTTACGGATGGATTTTCCTTGGGTTTTCGCCTGCCATATCAGTTCTGTTAAACTCACAGACATTATTTTAACTTGTTAGGGAGTGGCAGCTGAGGGGTCGGTTTTGGAGAGTCTGGCGTGCCCAAAGTAAAATGCTTGCCACCCAGGCTCAGAAACTAAGATATGGACATAATTAGTACTATTGGATAGGAAACACTCTGAGGTTTCCAAAAGTGTTATCATTTTGTCTGTGAGTGTAAGAGAAGTCATTTGGCAGGCAAAAACCTGAGATTTTTCCATCCGGAAATGTCATTCCTTTTGGCTTATAGCTCACTTTGAGCCTTTGCCTATAAAAAACTATTTATACCAGGACACTGGATGTAGTACCTACTGATTCCACTAGATGTCAGCAGTGTATAGGCAAAGTTTCATGGAAATCGGAACTAATGCGTTCTAATGAGAGAAGTTGTAGCCGAGGGACCTCTTTTTCAGATGCACGTTTTTGAACGCACATTTTGCTGAGCGGTCCACTTTATTTGACTTATATAACGTTTAGGTGACCATCCNNAGTGAAAGATTATCACTTTTATTCATAAAAGATAAGCTAAGGAAGCATTTTAAATCGTTTTTGTTTTGTTGAGGGAAAGTTTATAGGTATAGTTGAACGCGTTCTCGTCACATTGGATTTTCTGAACACAAAGTGCCAACCAAAAGGAGATTTAAGGATATAATAAATTACTTTTTCTAACCAAATACCCATGGATTGTCTTCGTTGGACACTTAGGAAGCCCTCTGCAGACGTTCTACAAAAGGTAAGGCACAGGTTTTCCCTGTGAAATGCATTTTCTATCGACCGCGCTGGCTAAAGATTTCATGGTTATGGAAAATATGTGAGGTTCTAGCCTCAAACAATCAAATGTAGTGCTTTCGCCGTAAAGCCTTTTTGAAATCCGACAACGCTATGATATTGCCAAGAAGCAGAGCTTTTGATGAGTATGGAACACTTGTATATTGGTGCATTTTTAATAATTCAATTTTGGAATTTTGTCTTGCATTTCACCTGGTAGTGTCGGGAGCTAGCGACCCACCGCTCCCTGACAAGTTAACAGTTCAGAGTGTTTTCTATCAAATACTACAAATACTAATTATATGCATATCCTAGCTTCTGGGCCTGAGTAACAGGCAGTTTACTTTGGGCACGTCAGACTGTCCGAACTTGTGAATACTGCCCCCTAGCCCGTAAAGATTAAATCATCATTATCCCACCCTCTAAATCATTGAAAGGTGGCACCCTTGACTTATTTAATCAATATGGAAACTTAAATGAAAAAAATATACATTATTTTGAAAGATTATCTGTAAAATTATTTGCATACAGGGAGGGACCAGGAAATGCGGACACAGTGGATTAATGGTTAATTGTATAGATAAAAGGAAACATTGTGTTGCCCTCGTCATTGGCACTTCTGCCGCTCTCCCTCTCTGGTGCTCGAGTTTGCCAGACTGCCTATCATTACGCACAACTGTCACCATCATTACGCTCACCTGCGTTTCATTGGACCCACCTGGACTCCATCACTATTTGATTGCCTCCCCTTTATCTGTCTGTTTCCTCTGTTTCATCCCTGTGTCAGCGTTGATGTCGTTATTTTGTCCCCTGTCCAGAAGCTGTTCCTGTCCTGTTTCATGTCTGTTGTCTATTAAATGTTCTCCCTGTACCTGCTTCCTATCTCCAGCGTCGATCCTCACAGAATGCTGACACCAAAATTGGAAGCATCAGGGAGGCCTTGTTTTTGTTGGTGACATTGAGTCTGGGTGCCGTCGTCGATGGAACCACATCTAACTGGCTCAAGAGGTTTTATTACCGTGGTGGGCCCGGCAGGCAACCACCCCATATCATGCTTCAGCCGGCCATTAGGCTCCCACGCCTCAGCCGTTTCGTCAGGCTCCCACGCCTCAGCCGGGTTCGCCAGGCTCCAACTCCTCTGCCGGTTCGTCAGGCTTCTACGCCTCAGTCGGCTTGTCTAGCGCACATGCCTCGGCCGGTCCGTCAGGCTCGCCGGGTGGCGCCCCTAGAGGGGGTGGTACTGACACGCCTGCTCCTGCTCTCCCTCTCTGGCGCTCGAAGGCGCCAAACTGCCTATCATTTTGCACAACTGTCACCACCGTTACCCGCACCTGCGCTTCATTGGACCCACCTGGACTCCATAACTATTTGATTGCCTCCCCTTTATCTGTCTGTTTCCTCTGTTTCATTCTCGTGTCAGCATTGATGTTGTTATTTTGTCTCCTGTCCAGACGCTGTTCCTGTCCTGTTTCATGTCCGTTGTCTATTAAATGTTCTCCCTGTACCTGCTTACTGTCTCCAGCGTCGATCCTCACAGGCATGTCTAAGGTGTGTCTAAGGTGATCACTCATGACTTTCATCAATTGTCGGACTGTTTCACCGCCTGGTACGGCAACTGCACCACCCACAACCTTAAGGCTCTCCAGAGGGTGGTGCGGTCTGAACAACGCATCACCGGGGGCAAACTGCCTGCCCTCCAGGATACCTACAGCACCCGATGTCACAGGAAGACCAAAAAGATAATCAAGGACAACAACCACCCGAGCCACTGCCTGTTCAACCTGCTACCATCCAGAAGGTGAGGTCAGTACAGGTGCATCAAAGCTGGGACAGAGAGACTGAAAAATTGCTTCTATCTCAAGGCCATCAGACTGTTAAACAGCTATCACTAACACAAAGAGGCTGCTGCCTGCATAAAGACTTGAAATAATTGGCCACTTTAATAAATCGATCACTAGTCACTTTAATAATTCCACTTTAATAATGCTTACATTTCCTGCATTACTCATCTCATATGTATATACTGTATTTTATACCATCTATTGCATCTTGCCTATGCTGCTCTGTCATTGCTCATCCATATATTTATATGGATATATTACTTTTCCATTGCTTTACTTAGATGTGTGTGTATTAGTTAGTTGTTGTGGAATTGTTAGAATACATTTTAGATAATGCTGCACTGTCAGAACCAGAAGCACAAGCATTTCACTACACTTGCAATAACATCTGCTAACCATGTGTATGTGACCAATAAAATAGGATTTGAAATTGCCTGAACCAGGCTGTGTGTTTCTGGTTTAGAAGTTATATAACAGACAGATTGCAAAGTGTATTGATGTTGTTATATCAGGTTTTCTGGACATAAACAAAGGTGTCCCACAGGGATTAATTCCTGGTCCAGTTCTTTTCATTATTTACTGTTGAAGTTTACATACATCTTAGCCAAATACATTTCAACTCAGTTTTTCACAATTCCTGACACTTAATGCAAGAAAAAAATCCCTGTCTTTGGTCAGTTAGGATCACCACTTTATTTTAAGAATGTGAAATGTCAGAATGATTTATTTAAGCTTTTATTTCTTTCACATTCCCAGTGGGTCAGAAGTTTACATACACTAAACTCGTATTTGGTAGCATTGCCTTTACAATTTTTAACTTGGGTCAAAGGTTTTGGGTATCCTTCCACAAGCTTAACACAATAAGCTTGGTGAATTTTGGCCCATTCCTCCTGACAGAGCTGCTGTAACTGAGTCAGGTTTGTAGGCCTTCTTGCTCGCACGTGCTTTTTCAGTTCTGCCCACACATTTTCTATAGGATTGAGGTCAGGGCTTTGTGATGGCCACTCCAATACTTTGTTGTCTTTAAGCCATTTTGCCACAACTTTGGAAGTATGCTTGGGGTCATTGTCCATTTGGAAGACGCATTTGCGACCAAGCTTTAACTTCCTGACACGTCTTGAATATATCCACCGAATTTTCCTGCTTCATGATGCCATCTATTTTGTGAAGTGCACCAGTCGCCCCTGCAGCAAAGCACCACCACAACAATGCTTCCATCCCCGTGCTTCATGTTTGGGATGGTGTTCTTCCGCTTGCAAGCCTCCCCCTTTTTCCTCCAAACATAATGATGGTCATTATGGCCAAACAGTTCTCTTTTTGTTTCATCAGAGCAGAGGACATTTCTCCAAAAAGTATGATCTTTGTCCCCATGTGCAGTTGCAAACCGTAGTATGGATTTTTTATGGCGGTTTTGGAGCAGTGGCTTCTTCCTTGCTGAGTGGCCTGTCAGGTTATGTCGATATAGGACTCGTTTTACTGTGGATATAGATATGTTTGTATCTGTTTCCTCCATCATCTTCACAAGGTCCTTTGCTGTTGTTCTGGAAATGATTTGCACTTTTCGCAACAAAGTACGTTCATCTCTGGGAGACAGAACGCGTCTCCTTCCTGAGCGGTATGACGGCTGCGTGGTCCCATGGTGTTTAAACTTGCGTACTATTGTTTGTACAGATGAACGTGGTACCTTCAGGCATTTGGAAATTGCTCCCAAGGATGAACCAGACTTGTGGAGGTCCACAATTTATTTTCTGAGGTCTTGGCTGATTTCTTGTGATTTTCCCATGATGTCAAGCAAAGAGGCAATGAGTTTAGAGGTAGGCCTTGAAATACATCCACAGGTACACCTCCAATTGACTCAAATGATGTCAATTAGCCTATCAGAAGCTTCTAAAGCCATGACATCATTTTCTGGAATTTTCCAAGCTGTGTAAAGGCACAGTCAACTTAGTGTATGTAAACTTCTGACCCACTGGAAATCTCATACAGTGAATTATAAGTGAAATAATCTATCTGTAAACAATTGTTGGAAAAATTACTTGTGTCATGCTTAAAGTAGATGTCCTAACCGACTTGCAAAAACTATAGTTTGTTAACAAGAAATTTGTTTAGTGGTTGAAAAACGAGTTTTAATGACTCCAACCTAAGTGTATGTAAACTTCCGAATTCAACTGTACATTATCAATATTGGTTCATCTGTAAAAAATATATAGAACCTGCACTTGTATGCCGATGATGACACTGTTGTGTATGCTATTGCCCCCACAGTTGACTATGAGCTTTCTAAGCTACAGTCTGCATTCCTTGCTTGACAGAAAATCTTTGTTGAACTGAAATTGGTGCTGAATGCAGATTAAACCAATTGTATGTTGTTTTCTAAAACACTTGTGTCTTTTTTATTGATGCTGGACGGGCGCGCAGGTGCAGGCAGCGATCGGTTGAAGAGCATGCATTTAGTTTTACTTGCCTTTAAGAGCAGTTGGAGGAGAGAAAAGAGTCGGCCAGAGAATTGAACCCTGTGGCACCCCCATAGAGACTGCCAGAGGTCCGGACAACAGGCCCTCCAATTTGACACACTGAACTCTGTCTGAGAAGTAGTTGGTGAACCAGGCGAGGCAGTCATTTGAGAAACCAAGGCTGTTGAGTCTGCCGATAAGAATGTGGTGATTGACATAGTCGAAAGCCTTGGCCAGGTCAATGAATATGGCTGCACAGTATTGTCTCTTATCGATGGCGGTTATGATATCATTTAGGACATTGAGCGTGGCTGAGGTGCACCCATGACCAGCTCGGAAACCAGATTGCGTAGCAGAGAAGGTACGGTGGGTTTCGAAATGGTCAGTGATCTGTTTGTTAACTACTTAGGGAGTGGTGGGGCGCTCCCGACACTACCCGGTGAAATGCAAGGCGCCAAATTCTAAATCCAAAAGTTGAATTATGAAACATTCATCAATATACAAGTGTTGCATAGTCATCAAAAGCTCTGCTTCTTGGCAAAATCACAGCGTTGTCAGATTTCAAAAAGGCTTTACGGCGAAAGCACAACATTTGATTGTTTGAGGGTAGCACCTCCAATATTTTTCCATTAGCATGAATTCATAAACCATCGCGGTTCACACAAAACACATTTCACAGCGAAAACAAATCCCTTACCTTTTGAAGAACTTCTGCTGAGGGCTTCCCAAGTATCCAACGAAGACATCCAATGGTTCTTTTGTTAGAAAAAGTAATTTATTATATCCATAAATCTCCGTTTGGTTGCCGCGTTATGTTCATAAAATACAGCATCCACTCGCCCATTGAAGTGTGAAGAGAACGCGTTCAACCTATACCTATACACTTGTCCAAGAACAATCAAACATCATTGATAATGTATCCTTAGGAACACTTTTATGTATATTTACTATAATATTTCAACCGGATTATAAACTAGACGATAGGAAAGGAAAAAAACTGCGCGCACGAGCCCGTGAACGCGCTTCCTCTTCTGTTTACATCCGATGACTAGTTCGAAATTCTTCTTCTATTACCATCCAGAGCAACTAAACATCACCAAACACTGTCTAAAGACTGTTGACATCCAGTGGAAGAAATAGGTACTGCAATCTTATTCCCAGAAATGGCTGTTTTCAATAGGGAAGGGTTCAAAATGAGGCAATGTGTCAAAAACACTTTTTCCAGGACAGAAATTCCTATTGCTATATCCGTTCTGTTATACTCACAGACATTATGTTAACACTTTTAGAAACTTCAGAGTGTTTCCTATCCAATAGTACTAATTATGTGTATATCCTATTTTCTGGGCCTGAGTGGGAGGCATTTTACTTTGGGCACGCCAGACTCTCCAAAACCGTCACCTCAGGAGCCGCTCCCTAAGAAGTTAACTTGGCTATCAAAGACCTTAGAAACGCAGGGTAGGATAGATATAGGACTGGAAAAGTTTGGGTCTAGAGTGTCTCCTCTTTTGAAGAGGGGGAGACCGATGATTTAGGCATAAGTATTTTGGATGGTGCCCCCATTAATCGTGTCCCCCATTTATAAATATCTGGATAGACGAAAGGCTATCTTTTCAAACCATATTGATGAGTTACAGATCTTAATTTGATCACTCTTTTGTTGCTGAAAATTTTCCTGCACCTCAAGAAATGCAGATGTGCTTCATAATTTACATAAATTCACTGAACACCCACACTAACACACGGTTAAATTAACAGTATTGTACTTTTCATGTACAGTTGAAGTCGGAAGTTTACATACACTTAGGTTGGAGTCATTAAAACTTGTTTTTCAACAACTCCACAAATGTCTTGTTAACAAACTATAGTTTTGGCAAGTCAGTTAGGACATATACTTTGTGCATGACACAAGTAATTTTTCCAACAATTGTTTACAGACAGATTATTTCACTTATAATTCACTGTATCACAATTCCAAATGCCTGAAAGTACCACGTTCATCTGTACAAACAACAGTACGCAAGTTTAAACACCATGGGACCACGCAGCCGTCTTACCGCTCAGGAAGGAGACGCGCTCTGTCTCCCAGAGATGAACGTACTTTGTTGCGAAAAGTCCAAATCAATCCCAGAACAACAGCAAAGGACCTTGTGAAGATGCTGGAGATAACAGGTAAAAAAGTATATTTATATATAAATTCAGACTATGGTTTGCACCTGCACATGGGGACAAAGATCATACTTTTTGGAGAAATGTCCTCTGGTCTGATGAAAAGAAAATAGGACTGTTTGGCCATAATTACCATTTTTATGTTTAGAAGAAAAAGTGGGAGGCTTGCAAGCCGAAGAACACCATCCCAACCATGAAGCACGGGGGTGGCAGCATCATGTTGTGGGGGTGCTTTGCTGCAGGAGGGACTGGTGCACTTCACAAAATAGATGGCATCATGAGGCAGGAAAATTATGTGGGTATATTGAAGCAACATCTCAAGACATCAGTCTGGAAGTTAAAGCTTGGTCACAAATGGGTCTTCCAAATGGACAAGGACCCCAAGCATACTTCCAAAGTTGTGGCAAAATGGCTTAAAACTTCTTAGGGCTAGAGGGCAGTGTTCGGAAGTACGGAGAGTCTGACGTGCCCAAAGTAAACTGCCTGTTACTCAGGATATGCATATAATTGGTTGTATTGGATAGAAAACACTCTGAAGTTTCTAAAACTGNAAAATTTTTAGCATTTCCAGGTGGCTCATGAAGAGGACCCTTATGTTTTGGCGCGCGTGAATGGGGTGCGCGCTCTTCGTTATTTTTCTTTCCTATTGAACAGACTATTTTCTGTCTGAAATATTATTGTTTATTTAGATATATGACAACATGAGGATTAATTAGAAACATTGTTTGACTTGTTTGGACGAACTTTACCGGTAACTATTTGGATATCTTTGTCTGCATGTTGAACGACTGGATTACAGAACTCCATGGCGCCAACTAAACTGACTTTTTGGGATATAAAGAAGGACTTTATCGAACAAAACAACCATTCTTTGTGTTCCTGGGACCTAGCGTCCTACCGATCCCTAAGAGGTTTTAAGGACAACAAAGTCAAGGTATTGGAGTGGCCATCACAAAGCCATGACCTCAATCCTATAGAACATTTGTGGGCAGAACTGAAAAAGCGTTTGCGATCAAGGAGGCCTACAAACCTGACTCAGTTACACCAGCTCTGTCAGGAGGAATGGGCCAACTTATTGTGGGAAGCTTGTGGAAGGCTACCCAAACGTTTGACCCAAGTTAAACAATTTAAAGGCAATGCTACCAAATACTAATTGAGTGTATGCAAACTTCTGAAACACTGGGAATGTGATGAAATAAATACAAGCTGAAATAAATCATTCTCTCTACTATTATTCAGACATTTCACATTCTTAAAATAAAGTGGTGATCCTAACTGACCTAAGACAGCGAATATTTACTAGGATTAAATGTCAGGGATTGTGGAAAACTGATTTTAATTGTATTTGGCTAAGGTGTATGTAAACTTCTGACTTGAACTGTAGTAAAATGTTGTCTAGCTAAAAGCCTAACCACCGATCAAGCAACATTATCGACTAAATGTTCAAATCCTGTTGCTGTAGGATTATTTTGCTGTGACAATACGTGTCAAATTAGGTAGTTGAGAGTAAAAATTGGCTTCTTCTATAGAAATAGGTAAATAGCAGAAAGCAGATCATTCAGTTAGCGTTCCTACCAGGTCTAGACTATAGTGACATCGTCTATATGAATGCAGCTGCCTATATGAATGCAACCACATTAATTCCGTTAGATGCAGTTCATCATAGCGCACTAAGCTTTATTACGGATGAGAGGTTCAGTACACATTACTGCATTCTTTACCAAAAAGCAGGCTGGCCCTCTTTGAAGTCACGTAGGTTGATTCATTGCTCTCTTTTTATTTATAAAGCTCCCTTACAAAAACTTCCAACGTACCTAACATATTAAAAACCTTTAGATGTACGAGTTACCATACCCAGTCTCAGGGATGGGTAACTCTGGAGATCCTTTTGATCTCCAAAGAGTTAGGTAAATATCATTTTTTGTTTCTTTGTACCACATGTATGGAACAAACAAAGTTACCTACAACTAGATGTACTTGTGCCTCTTGGGCAGTTCAAATAGTTGATTGGGACCTCTTTGCTGAGGAATGGGATTGTTTCTCTTGAATTTGTTTTGTCATGTTGTATTTGTAAATTGTTTGTATGCAGGGCTCCCTTGTTCTCAATCATCTCAGGGAAGCTCATCTGTGTGCTCGTCGTCCTCACCAGGGTCTTGACCTGACTGCAGTTCGGCGTCGTACCCGACTTCAGTGGGCAAATGCTCACCTTCGATGGCCACTGGCATGCTGGAGAAGTGTGCTCTTCACGGGCAGATGGCAGACTTTTGTCATGGCTTTGTGTGGGCGAGCGGTTTGCTGATGTCAACGTTGTGAACAGAGTGCCCCATGGTGGCGGTGGGGTTATGGTGTGGGCAGGTATAAGCTACGGACAACGAACACAATTGCATTTCATCGATGGCAATTTGAATGCACAGAGATACTGTGACGAGATCCCGAGGCCCATTGTCGTGCCATTCATACACTGCCATCACCTCATGTTTCAGCATGATAATGCACGGCCCCATGTTGCAAGGATCTGTACACAATTCCAGTTCTTTCATGGCTTGCATACTCACCAGACATGTCACCCAGTGAGCATGTTTCAGTTCCCGCCAATATCCAGAAACTTCGTACAGCCATTGAAGAGGAGTGGGACAACATTCCACAGGCCACAATCAACAGCCTGATCAACTCTATGCGAAGGAGATGTGTCGTGCTGCATGAGGTAAATGGTGGACACACCAGATAATTACTGGTTTTCTGATCCACGTGCCTACTTGTTTAAGGTATCGGTGACCAACAGATATTGTGTTCTGTATTCCCAGTCATGTGAAATACATAGTTTAGGGCCTAATTAATTTATTTCAATTAACTGATTTTCTTATACGAACTGTAAGAAAAAAAAGAGGAAAAAAAGAAACTACGCTATGAAATAAAGATACATTATATAAAGAATGATAGTAAAAAGCTTTGGGGCACCTTAAATTACATTTTGGAATGTAATTCATTGAATCAGATGGCTCATTCATCACAAAGCCCACTGATATTGCATACTACTTTAATGACTTTTCATTGGCAAGATAAGCAAACTTAGGGATGACATACCAGCAACAAACGCTGACACTACACATCCAAGTATATCGGACCAAATTATGAAAGACAAGAATTGTACTTTTGAATTTTGTAAAGTCAGTGTGGAAGAGGTAAAAAATTATTGTTGTCTATCAACAATGACAATCAACCGGGGTCTGACAATCTGGATGGAAAATTACTGAGGATAATAGCAGATGATGTTGATACTCCTATTTGCCACAATTTAAGCCTACTAGAGAGCGTGTGCCCTCAGGCCTGGAGGGAAGCTAAAGTCATTCCGCTACCCAAGAATAGTAAAGCCCCCTTTACTTGCTCAAATAGCCGACCAATCAGCCTGTTACCAACCCTTAGTAAACTTCTGGAAAAAATTGTGTTTGACCAGATACAATGCTATTTCACAGAAAACAAATTGACAACAGAATTTCAGAATGCTTATAGGGAAGGACACTCAACAAGCACAGCACTTACACAAATGACTCATGATTGACTGAGAGGAATTGATGATAAAACGATTGTGGGAGCTGCTTTGTTAGACTTCAGTGCAGCTTTTGACATTATCGATCATAGTCTGCTGCTGGAAAAACGTATGTGTTATGACTTTACATCCCCTGCTATAATGTGGATAAAGAGTTACTTATCTAACAGAACACAGAGGGTGATCTTTAATGGAAGCTTCTCAAATATAATCCAGTTAGAATCAGGAATTACCCAGGATAGCTGTTTAGGCTTCTTGCTTTTTTTCTATTTTTACTAACGACATGCCTCAACAAAGAGCTGCAGTTAGTTTCAGAGTGGGTGGCAAGGAATAAGTTAGCCCTAAATATTTCTAAACCTAAAAGCATTGTAATTGGAACAAAACACTCACTAAACCCTAAACCCCAACTAAATCTAGTACTAAATTATGTGGAAATTGAGCAAGTTGAGATGACTAAACTGCTTAGAGTAACCCTAGATTATAAACTGTCATGGTCAAAACATATTGATGCAGTAGTAGCTAAAATGGGGAGAAGTCTGTCTATAGTAAAGCGATGCTCTGCCTTCTTAACAACACTATCAACAAGGCAGGTCCTTCAGGCCCTAGTTTTGTCTCACCTTGACTACTGTTCAGTCGTGTGGTCAGGTGCCATAAAAAAGGAAAATTGCAATTGGCTCAGAACAGGGCAGCACAGCTGGCCCTTGGATGTACACAGAGAGCTAATATTAATAATATGCATGTCAATCTCTCCTGGCTGAAAGTGGAGGAGAGATTGACTTCATCAATACTTTTATTTATGAGAGGTATTGACATGTTGAATGCACCGCGCTGTCTGTCTAAACTACTGGCACACAGCTCGGACAACCATGCATGCCACAAGAGGTCTCTTCACAGTCCCCAAGCCCAGAACAGACTATGGGAGGCACACAGTACTACTCTATTCCACATCAAGTATAATTTCTTATAATTTGGAAGTCATTATCCGAAGAAACAGAATTATATTTAAATTGTATATCACACATGTTGCTGCAATCCATATCACTTAATTTACAGTGACTATAGGTTGGTCCTCAATAACTTTATTTTCACACAAGAGTAGCCTTGATGTAGGTATAATTTGGCTTAGTAGTTGTCTACAATTAAACGTGTTAACTAAATCATTGTCATATTTCCAGTCAAAATGTTTTTCTGTTGTAATATGTCATATTTTTAAATTTATCTTTTTCATATTTGAATTTCGTTATTCCTGATAGGATTTTTTTTGATTGGGGCTGGAGTAGTGAAAGCAGACAATGACCATTTCCCATGCCATTTCCGTTGTCTAGTGTCAAACCGGCTTAACACTGTTCAACGTCAGATCATCTGGTCTACTCTTTTTATTCCGCTGTTTTAATCAGGGTTACTTTAGCTCGTAGCTCCATGTAATAGCCCGTTAGTAGTGTGTTAACAAATACAGCGGTAACCTGCAGGTAAACCACAGGTGCCGCATTTTCATTACAATGCTGCCATTGGGACTCCCAGCTAAAATAAAGGTTAAAAAATATAAAAGAGGGTAACTAATCTAGAAAAATAAGTATTTTACACTTACCAGTCCTCTTCATATACTGTCAAATTTGGATGTTTCAACTTCCTTACGAACTCTGGTCTGGATTCAATTCGGAGAACGGAAGATTCGTGATTTAAATGTAAATATAATTTCTGATTGATCTGACATATCCAGCGTTTACCATGAATGCAGTCACCGCAAACGCGATAATATTCCCTTTAAATTGCGCTATATCGCAGGTTTTATGTACTCCGGATTAAAACTAGGCCATAATTTCAGAAATTATATTAACATGAAATTATAGCCTGGCAGATTGTCCACTTCACTAAGGATCTATCATGGTCCACACACACCAAAACAGTTGTGAAGAGGGCATGGAAATGCCTTTTCCCACTCAGGAGGATGAAAAGATTTGGCATGGGGCATCAGATCCTCAAAAAGTTTTACAGCTGCTCCATTGAGAGCATCTTGACTGGCAGCATCACCACTTGGTATGGCAACTGCTTGTCATCCGACCACAAGGAACTACAGAGGGTAGTGCATACGGCCCAGTACATCACTGGGGCCGAGGTCCCTGCCATCCAGGACCTCTATACCAAGCGGTGTTAGAGGAAGGTCCGAAACATTTTCTAAGACTCCAGCCATCCAAGTCACCCCAGGCCATAAGACTGCTAAATAGTTAGTTAAATAGTTAACTACTTAGGGAGAAACGGCGCGCTAGCGGGCCGCTCCCGACACTACCCGGTGAAATGTAAGGCGCCAAATTCAAAATCCAAAAGTTGAATTATTAAACATTCATCAATATACAAGTGTTGCATAGTCATCAAAAGCTCTGATTCTTGGCAATATCACAGCGTTGTCAGATTTCAAAAAGGCTTTACGGTGAAAGCACAACATTTGATTGTTTGAGGATAGCACCTCCAATATTTATGCATTAGCATAAATTCATATCCAGCGCGGGTCACACAAAACCCATATAAGAGCTCAAATAAATCACGTAACTTTCGAAGAACTTCTGCTGAGGGCTTCCCAAGTGTCGAAAGAAGACATCCAATGGTTCTTTTGTTAGAAAAAGTCATTTATTATATCCATAAATCTCAGTTTGGTGGGCTCGTTATGTTCAGAAAATCCACCGTCGAATCACCCGTTGTACAGTGAAGAGAACCTGTTCAAATATACCTATCAACTTTGCAAAAACAAATCAAACATCATTTATAATGCATCCTTAGCTATCCTTTTATGAATATTAGCGATAATAATGCACTCGGATGATATCATAAACGATATAAAAGGAAAATAAAGTGGGGCGCGCTCACAATCTCGCGCCCGGGAAATGTTGTTGACATATGTGCTCCCTTGACTATTTCCTCTTCCTGTCAGTTCTGCTCAGTGCTAAAGCCTCCAAACACTGTATAAAGACTGTTGACATCTAGTGGAAGCCATAGGTACTGCAACCTAGGAGCTATTATCCATGATTTTCAATAGCAAGTCAATGGAAAAGAGGAAATGTCACCCAAAAAAAATTCTGGACAGAAATTCCTCGGGTTTTCGCCTGCTATATCAGTTCTGTTATACTCACAGACATTATTTTAATAGTTTTAGAAACTTCAAAACCGTCACCTCTGCTGCCGCTCCCTAAGAAGTTAACCAAATATAATAATGTTAAACAATATTAGCAGAACATATGCATTGACCCTTTTTGCGCTAACTTTTTTTACTCATCACATACGCTGCTGCTACTGTTTAATATCCATCCTGTTGCCTAGTCACTTTATTCCTAGTTATATGTACATATCTACCTCAATTACCTCATACCCCTGCACATCGACTCGGTACTGGTACCCTGTGTATGTTGTTACTCATTGTGTATTTATTATTACTTTTCTATTGTCTCTCTATTTTCTTTCTTTCTGAATTGTTGTGAAGGGTCTGTAAGTAAGCATTTCACTGTTAGTCTACACCTGTTGTTTACGAAGCATGTGACAAATAACATTTTACTTGATTGTGGTGATGTGTCAAAAGATTCATATATCTACTAAGACATATCAAATCAAATCAAATTTATTCATAAAGCCCTTCTTACATCAGCTGATGTCACAGAGTGCTGTACAGAAACCCAGCCTAAAACCCCAAACAGCAAGCAATGCAGGTGTAAAAGCACGGTGGCTATGAAAAACTCCCTAGAAAGGCCAAAACCTAGGAAGAAACCAAAAGAGGAACCAGGCTGTGAGGGGTGGCCAGTCCTCTTCTGGCTGTGCCGGGTGCAGATTATAACAGAACTCGGACACGATTTTAAAATGTTCATAAAACAGGCAGAACAGTTGAAACTGGAGAAGCAGCACGGCCAGGTGGACTTGGGACATCAAGGAGTCATCAGGCCAGGTAGGCCTTGAGGAATGGTCTTAATGCTCAGGTCCTCCGAGAGAGAGAGAGAGAAAAAAAGAAAGAGAGAGAGAGATAATTAGAGAGAGCATACTTAAATTCACACAGGACACCGGATAAGAGGAGAGAAATACTCCAGATATAACAAACAGATCCTAGCCCCCCGACACATAAACTACTGCAGCATAAATACTGGGGCCTGAGACAGGAGGGGTCAGTGCTTTATCCGGGTAGCCGGAAAGTACAACATTGCAGTAATCTAACCTAGAAGTGACAAAAGCATGGATTAACTTTTCTGCATCATTTTTGGACAGAAAGTTTCTGATTTTTACAAGGTTACGTAGATGGAAAAAAGCTGTTCTTGAAACAGTCTTGATATGTTCGTCAAAAGAGAGATCAGGGTCCAGAGTAACGCAGAGGTCCTTCAGTTTTATTTGAGACGACTGTACAACCATCAAGATTAATTGTCAGATTCAACAGAAGATCTCTTTGTTTCTTGGGACCTAGAACAAGCATCTCTGTTTTGTCAGAGTTTAAAAGTAAAACATTTGCCGCCATCCACTTCCTTATGTCTGAAACACAGGCTTCCAGGGAGGTTAATTTTGGGGCTTCACCATGTTTCATCGAAATGTACAGCTGTGTGTCATCCGCATAGCAGTGAAAGTTAACATTATGTTTCCGAATTACATCACCAAGTGGTAAAATGTATAGTGAAAACAATAGTGGTCCCAAAACAGAGCCTTGAGGAACACCGAGAATTTATAGCACAACTTTTGATGATCCTTGGTTGGGGTCTGAGCAGATTATTTGTTGCGATTGCAAACATAATAAAATCGTGGTCCGATAGTCCAGGATTATGAGGAAAAACATTAAGATCCACAACATTTATTCCACGGGACAAAACTAGGTCCAGAGTATGACTGTGGCAGTGAGTAGGTCCGGAGACATGTTGGACAAAACCGAGTGAGTCGATGATGGCTCCGAAAGCCTTTTGGAGTGGGTCTGTGGACTTTTCCATGTGAATATTAACTAGACAGGGAGCGGTGGGTCGCTATTACACATCCACCAATATACAAGTGTTTCATACTCATCAAAAGCTCTGTTTCTTGGCAATATCACAGCGTTGTCAGATTTCAAAAAGGCTTTACGGCGAAAGCACTACATTTGATTGTTTGAGGGCAGCGCCTCACATACTTTCTCATAGCCATGAATTCATTAGCCAGCGTGGCACACACATAACACATTTCACAGCGAAAACAAATCAATTACCTGTTGAAGAACTTCTGCTGAGGTCATCCTAAGTGTCCAACGAAGACAATCCATGGTTCTTTTGTTAGAAAAAGTCATGTATTATATCCATAAATCTCCATTTGGTTCGCGCGTCATAGTCAGAAACGACAGCCTCCACTAGTCCATTGAAACGTGGCGCGAACTCGTTCATCTTATACCTATAAACTTGTCCAAGAACATTCAAACATAGTTTTAAATGTATCCTTAGGAACACTTTTACGTATATTTACTATTATAAATCAACCGGAATATAAACTGAGCTCTAAAGACGGTAAATAAGACACTGTGCGACTTCTCGGGCGCGCGCCCTGGGTACTGTTGTCATCAAGGGGGGACCCACTTGTTTGGTCGTTTTCTCTGGTCTAAAGCATCCAAAATGGAGG
>QNTS01011188.1:14131-29907 GCA_003317085.1 Hucho hucho
CGTTCTTATCGCCCAGTTTATATTCCGGTTGAATTATTATAGTAAATATACATAAAAGTGTTCCTAAGGATACATTAAAAAGGATGTTTGATTGTTCTTGGACAAGTTTATAGGTATAAGTTGAACGACTTCTCTTCATGTTTCAATGGAGGAGTGGAGGCTGTAGTTTCTGAATATAAACGCGCGAACCAAACGGAGATTTATGGATATAATACATTACTTTTTCTAACAAAAGAACCATGGATTGTCTTCGTTGGACACTTGGGAAGCCATCAGCAGAAGTTCTTCAACAGGTAATTGATTTGTTTTCGCTGTGAAATGTGTTTTGTGTGAACCGTGAAGGCTAATGAATTCATGGTAATGGAAAAATAGTGAAGGTGCAACCCTCAAACAATCAAATGTGGTGCTTTCGCCGTAAAGCCTTTTGGAAATCTGACAATGCTGTGATATTGCCAAGAAACAGAGCTTTTGATGAGTATGAAACACTTGTATATTGGTGCATGTTTAATAATTCAACTTTTGGATTTTGAATTTGGCGCCTTGCATTTCACCTGGTAGTGTCGGGAGTGGGGCGCTAGCGCCCCAACGCACCTTGCTGCTCCTTAAGAGGTTTTAACAAGGAGGCAACTCAAATTAACTGTGATCGTTTGATTAGAACATTTACATTCCAAACAGTGTATAAAAAATTTTTTTATGCCACATGAGATACCGGTTCCTGACAAAAAGATTCCGGAACGAAACAATCCAAAAAAGGTTGAGGTGCTGGATCCTGTTGCGGCTCAAATTAAGCACTGGTGCCGCAGTGTGTTGAAAGGTGTTGAGCAGCATTTGATTTGTCATCAGTCACTCAGTCTCTATATCAACAAGGGATCAACGTTTCAGTCTGACAGTTATCCAAGGCCAAAATCAGCTGCCTGTAGACTACCAGCCTAGTTAACCTGGATACAGTCAAGCAGTAGTACACTCTCTGTCTCTTTCTCTGTCTTTTTCTCTGTCTCTTTCTCTGTTTCTTTCTCTCTCTCACACATATACACACACAGAAAAATGTTAACATGAATACAGTCATATATATGTCCCTTTTTAGCAAACACTGTTATCCAATGGGATGTACGGTACAGTGAGTTCATAAATGTTTTGTATGTGTATGTAATCCCTTCAGGAGTTGAATCCTCAACCTTGGCATTGCTACCGTCACTCTCTTACCAACTGAGTCACACAGGGTCACACAGGACCACACATAGTCAAACAGGCACAGAGCTCAAATAGATGGAATAATTGGACAGGCAGATGCTTATAGATGCGTACAGTAATAACCTAATGTTTCTCATTTGTTTGCCCAAATCCAAATGTAGTATTAATGATATACTAGCTACTGGTACTCCCTGTATATGTAGTATTAATAATATACTAGCTACTGGTACTCCCTGTATATGTAGTATTGATAATATACTAGCTACTGGTACTCCCTGAATATGTAGTATTGATTATATACTAGCTACTGGTACTCCCTGTATATGTAGTATTAATAATATACTAGCTACTGGTACTCCCTGTATATGTAGTATTGATAATATACTAGCTACTGGTACTCCCTGTATATGTAGTATTGATAATATACTAGCTACTGGTACTCCCTGTATATGTAGTATTGATAATATACTAGCTACTGGTACTCCCTTTGTATGTAGTATTGATAATATACTAGCTACAGGTACTCCCTTTGTATGTAGTATTGATAATATACTAGCTACTGGTACTCCCTGTATATGTAGTATTGATAATATACCAATTACAATGCTTCCTCTTGTATCATTATAAAAAAAATTCACCAGTAAATAGTTTGCTGTCTGTGTTGTGTGGGGCTGATGCAGCAGGGTTCGGGACATATTAGTGTGTTTGTGTTTAAACTAGCTTACAAAGATTCCTTTCACAAAAACCTTTAGAATTTCTGTCCAGTATACTGTTAAAGTAGTACGGTGGCTGCACTGTCCAGCTAGACTTATACAGCACTCTACGATGATGTCTCCACGCTGGCCTTAAGTTGTGTAGATAGACACTGATAGGCCCCCATTACACCAGCTGACAGGAATTCAGAAAGGGTGTGGCCAGAGGGGAGAGGGAAGGGAGGGGAGGGGGGCGAGAGGGACAGAGAGGGGGGAGGAGGAGGGTATGAGTTGGGGGTTACAAAAACAAGGCGGATTTTAAAAACAAAGTTTACCACTGAAGGAAAACAACAGGATTGAAAAAGTCAGGGAGGGAGAGAGAAAGAGAGAGAGAAAAAAAGAGGTAGAATCTTGCTATGATTGGCTAGGCCCCAAGTCCTCTTTCTTTCTCCCTCCTTGCCCCTTTTCCTCCCTCTGTTCCTCTCCCTTCTCTCCCTATATCCTTCCCCCCTCCCTTCCTCTGTTCCCTCCCTCCCTTCATCCCTCCCTCCCTTCGTTCCTTCTTTCTCTTGCCTTAACACAACAGAATCCCCCACAAGCTCCGCCACATCAGGAATGGCTGGCTACATTAGCTGCCATTATCGTCTTCCAAGTCATAACAGCCGGAGAACACCCACCTTGCCTGCTGCTCCGCTCAGAGTCTCAGCCCTCAGCCCAGAGAGGGAGTGATTGGGGGGGGGGCGTGCTGGGGAACAGGGAGAGAGACGGGGGGTGGGGAACAGGGAGAGAGAGAGGGGGTAGAACTGAGAAGGAGAGAGGGAGAGAGAGAAAGCGAGAGGGAGAGTGGTAGAGAGAGAGAGAGAGAGAGAGAGAGAGAGAGAGAGAGAGAGAGAGAGAGAGAGAGAGAGAGAAACACTTCCAGATGACTGTTTATGTCCCGTTCCGAAGATGTGCTTTAGTTTTATGCAGCAGTTTTATGTGCGTCTGTCTGCGCCGATAGATACTTAAAGATACATATAGATACTGTATATAGATAGATACATATAGATACTGTATATAGATAGATACATATAGATACTGTATATAGATAGATATATATAGATACTGTATATAGATAGATACATATAGATACTGTATATAGATAGATACATATAGATACTGTATATAGATCGATAGATATAGATACTGTATATAGATAGATACATATAGATACTGTATATAGATAGATACATATAGATACTGCATATAGATAGATACATATAGATACTGTGTATAGATAGATACATATAGATACTGTATATAGATAGATACATATAGATACTGTATATAGATAGATACATATAGATACTGTATATAGATAGATAGATAGATATAGATACTGTATATAGATAGATAGATAGATAGATATAGATACTGTAAATAGATAGATATACATTGGTTATCACTTTTGAAATAAGTGTTTTCATCACTTTCATGTGGGGTTGCAAATGTACATCTTGTCAATGTATGTTTTATTTGCAACCCAAAAATAAGATTAAATTCACCCTATATTTTTCTCCCAAATGGGAATGAAAGAGACTAACTTAATAAATCCTCTTCATTCCTGGAGGAACATTGGGCCTGAATGAGACAGAGGAATGGGGTAGAAGGCCGTTTTAACATGGGACTGGTCATAAATGCCCTCTTTTACGTGGGTGTGAGTGTGAGAGCTAGTTTTGTGTTGCCCGGATGGCAGAACAGTCACAGAGAGCAGGGCTCTATTATAGCTGGGTTGTTCTTTGTGAAGAGGCAAAATCACTGACCTGTGGAAGCTAAGCTATGCTGATAGTTTGCTCTCTGTCCTCTCTGGGGACGTTTCACAAGGGAGGAGCTGCTATGGGAATATATAACTCACACACAGTCACATACACACAGTCACACTCACACACAAACACACAAATACACACACACAGAGAAACACACACACACACACACACACACACACACACACACACACACACAGTCACACACAAACACACAAATACACACACACACAAACACACACACAAATACACACACAAACAATCACAAACACAGACACACACACACAGCACCATGATATGGAAACAATAAGATTAAAAGTCAGCCTTCTGTATGTGTAGAAAGGAGGTTTAGTTAGAGAATCATTTTTAAATATTTATTTAATATTTATATGGTGTATTAGTATTTAATATTTACATGCTGTATTAGTATTTAATATTAATATGTGGTATTAGTATTTAATATGTATATGCTGTATTACTATTTCATATGTATATGCTGTATTAGTATTTAATATGTATACGCTGTATTAGTATTTAATATTAATATGCTGTATTAGTATTTAATATGTATATGCTGTATTAGTATTTAATATGTATATGCTGTATTAGTATTTAATATGCATATTGTGTATTAGTATTTAATATGAATATGCTGTATTAGTATTTAATATGTATATGCTATATTAGTATTTAATATTAATATGCTGTATTAGTATTTAATATTCATATGCTGTATTAGTATTTAATATGTATATGCTGTATTAGTATTTAATATATATATGGTGTATTAGTATTTAATATGTATATGCTGTATTAATATTTAATATCAATATGCTGTATTAGTATTTAATATGTATATGGTGTATTAGTATTTAATATTTACATGTTGTATTAGTATTTAATATGTATATGGTGTATTGGTATTTAATATGAATATGCTGTATTAGTATTTAATATGTATATGGTGTATTAGAATTTAATATGCATATTGTGTATTAGTATTTAATATGAATATGCTGTATTAGTATTTAATATGTATATGCTATATTAGTATTTAATATGTATATGCTGTATTAGTATGTAATATGTATATGCTGTATTAGTATTTAATATTAATATGCTGTATTAGTATTTAATATGTATATGGTGTTTTAGTATTTAATATGAATATGCTGTATTAGTATTTAATATGTATATGGTGTATTGGTATTTAATATTTACATGCTGTATTAGTATTTAATATGTATATGGTGTATTAGTATTTAATATGAATATGCTGTATTAGTATTTAATATGTATATGCTGTATTAGTATTTAATATGTATATAGTGTATTAGTATTTAATATGTATATGCTGTATTAGTATTTAATATGTATATGGTGTATTAGTATTTAATATGTATATGGTGTATTAGTATTTAATATGTATATGCTGTATTAGTATTTAATATGTATATGGTGTATTAGTATTTAATATCAATATGCTGTATTAGTATTTAATATGTATATGGTGTATTAGTATTTAATATTTACATGCTGTATTAGTATTTAATATGTATATGGTGTATTAGTATTTAATATTAATATGCTGTATTAGTATTTAATATGTATATGGTGTATTAGTATTTAATATGTATATGGTGTATTAGTATTTAATATTTACATGCTGTATTAGTATTTAATATGTATATGCTGTATTAGTATGTCATATAGTATTTAAATACACAATTATTTTATTATTTTGTGATTCTTAAGTAAACCCATACAAATCCCTTACAATAATACCATGTCCTTTGCGTAATAATAAGGACGTCGTAATAATTTAAATGTTATTGTTTTCCCTGATCTGTTTTAATGTGCCACCGTGGTAGCTTTTCTGTAATGAGGAGAGTGTGTGTTATGTGTGTTACCGGGTCTGGTTTTGTGGTGGGGTAGGTACAGGTAGGAGGTGTAGAATAAACCAAGGGGCTGACAGTTCTTGCTGTGGTGGTTTGGTTAGAGGACTGAGGGCTGAGAGCTTGGAGCTGGGAGCTGGGAGCGGCTAGGCCTGGGGGTTCCAGACTGGTTGGTGGTTGGTTGGGTGGGGATACAGGCAAAACACTGCCAAGCTCCTATACCCACAGAGGAGAGAGACTTGTTTGGTTAGCAGTTTGATTTATGGGATTGAGTTTCTAATACGCAACCAGCCCCATCCCTTTCAACCCCACACTACAAAATATCGGTGTGAAGTCACTCCACTGTGGCTGCAGCTTAGTGTTTCTCACTAAATATTGACCTTAACTAGAGGAGAGAGCACAGGATGCCACTACACCTGTCTAAGCACCACACACAGACTTACAATTCTCTCTCTCTCTCTCTCTCTCTCTCTCTCTCTNAGAGAGAGAGAGAGAGAGAGAGAGAGAGAGAGAGAGAGAGAGAGAGAGAGAGAGAGAGAGAGAGAGAGAGAGAGAGAGAGAGAGAGAGAGAGAGAGAGAGAGAGAGAGAGAGAGAGAGAGAGAGAGAGAGAGAGAATGAGAGAGAGGTATTTATTGGTTGGCGACAGCTGGACGTTCATAAGAGATCTCTATTTAGCACCTCACTTTCTCCTTCATCATCATCACACACATATCTGAGACTGCGCCAAATAATGTGCTCAATTACACAGGCACTCTATGATGTGATGTAGGTTTTGGCAGCCTGTGTGGCCTGATCTGTTCTCAGCGATGCCTTCTGTTCTCTAACACTTCTATGACAGAATACCTAAACCACCTATCCATGCCTATGAATTTGGCTGTACGTCTGCTATCTGGTGGAATGCTAGAATCATAGAACGTAACTGGTAGGAAGATTGAATAGACTAGAAATTACAGAATGTGGACCATTCTCTCATGTGATTGGGATTCATGTTCTCGGTAGGGTGTTCTGTGTTTGGTGTCCTCTCTCTGTGTGTGCAAAGTGATGTACAGTGATACACTACATGACCTAAAGTATGTGGACACCTGCTCGTCGAACATCTCATTCCAAAATCATGGGCATTAATATGGAGTTGGTCCCCGCTTTGCTGCTATAACAGCCTCCACTCTTCTGGGAAGGCTTTCACTAGATGTTGGAACATTTCTGCGGGGACTTGCTTCCATTCAGCCACAAGAGCATTAGTGAGGTCGGGCACTGATGTTGGGCAATTAGGCCTGGCTCGCAGTCGGCATTTCAATTCATCCCAAAGTTGTTCGATGGAGTTGAGGTCAGGGCTCTGTGCAGACCTTCACTGGACCTAAGGGGCCTAGACGGAACTATTAAAAACAGCCCCAGACTATTATTCCTCCTCCACCAAACTTTACAGTTGGCACTATGCATTGGTATCCGCCAAACCCAGATTCGTCCGTAGGACTGCCAGATGGTGAAGAGTGATTCATCACTCCAGAGAACGTGTTTCCACTGCTCCAGAGTCCAGTCGACCCTTGGCATTGACCTTAGGCTTGTGTGCAGCTGCTCGGCCATGGAAACCCATTTCATGAAGCTCCCGAAGAACAGTTATTGTGCTGACGTTGCTTCCAGAAGCAGTTTGGAACTGTAGTGAGTGTTGCAACCGAGGTCAAACCGTTTTTACGGGCTACGCACTTCAGCACTCGGCGGTCCCGTTCTGTTAGCTTGCGTGGCCTACCACTTTGCGGCTGAGCCATTGTTGACCAGGGCAGCGCAAGCAGGGCAGAAATGTGACGAACTGACTTGTTGGAAAGGTGGCATCCTATGATGGTGCCACATTGAAAGTCACTGAGCTCTTCAGTACGGGCCATTCTACTGCTAATGTTTGTCTATGGAGATCGCATGGCTGTGTGTTCGATTTTATACACCTGTCAGCAACGGGTGTGGCTGAAAAGCTGAATCCGCTAATTTGAAGGGGTGTCCACATACTGTTGTATATATAGTGTATGTTGTAGTAATTGCTGTGCTAAGTGCCTGAAAGAGCCTACAGCGGTAGCTACAGCAGGATGTAACTAATAATACCTGGAGTAATGTGGGCGCTTGTAATGAGAGAAGGTGCTCTCTAATTACACACACACAGAGACACACACACACACACACACACATTCACAGACACTCACACACACACACACACATTTCCTCTAACAGTGTGTATTGATCACTTGTTTCTGGTTAGTCACGTAGCATTGACAGTGTGTATTGATCACTTGTTTCTGGTCAGTCACATAGCATTGACAGTGTGTATTGATCTATTGTTTCTGGTCAGTCACATAGCATTGACAGTGTGTATTGCAGCATGTATTTGGCCTGTGTCTTCAGTTTGGGGACAGGCAGACAGACAGGCAGTGTGTAGAACTTACTGCAGTAAATCACATTGTTTGTGTCCCTAAAGCCAAGCTAATCTGTCGGACCCTGTCCAGGCATATCAACTGCAGGATCACATGACTCCATGACCCTATGACCCCATGATCCTACCATGGTCACTTTGGGTGGCATCAGTCTTATTATAGTCTTATTTAGTCTTATTTAGACACACTGTCCCTCGTGTACACACACACTGTCCCTCGTGAACACACATTGTCCCTCGTACAAACACTGTCCCTCGTGTACACACACACTGTCCCTCGTGTACACACTGTCCCTCATGTACACACTGTCCCTCGTGTACAAACACACTGTCCCTCGTGTACACACACACTGTCCCTCGTGAACACACACTGTCCCTCGTGCACACACACTGTCCCTCGTGTACACACACACTGTCCCTCGTGTACACACACACTGTCCCTCGTGTACACACTGTCCCTCGTGTACACACTGTCCCTCGTGTACACACACACTGTCCCTCGTGTACACACTGTCCCTCATGTACACACTGTCCCTCATGTACACACTATCCCTCATGTACACACTGTCCCTCATGTACACACTGTCCCTCATGTACACACTGTCCCTCGTGTACACACACTGTCGATCATGTACACACTGTCCCTCGTGTACACACACTGTCCCTCGTGTACACACTGTCCCTCATGTACACACTGTCCCTCATGTACACACTGTCCCTCGTGTACACACACTGGGTTCGGGATTCAGCACGTGTCTACATAAATCAGCACTGCAGAGCTCTCCCTGTCCTCTGCCGTGCTTTGATTGTATTACTGTTGATGATATCTGGAAATGTGCATGTACACCCTGGCCCATCTACTGTTGCTAGCCCCAATTCTGACTTGTGCTCTGATATCTGTTTCACTGATTTCTGCTCTCGTAAAAGCCTGGGTTTTCTGCACGTTAACACTAGAAGCTTATTACCTAAAATGGATCAATTGAAAGTGTGGGTTCACAGCTCCATTTCAGGATGTGTTGGTCATTACTGAGACGTGGTTAAGGAAGAGTGTTTTGAATACTGATGTTAATCTTTCTGGTTATAACCTTTTTCGGCAAGACAGATCAAAGGTGGGGGAGTGGCAATCTTTACCAAGGAACACCTTCAGTGCTCGGTTGTCTCCATCAAGTCTGTCCCCAAACAATTTGATTTGCTGGTTTTAAGTTAAACTTTCAAATAGCTCTTTGTTGACTGTGGCTCGGTGCTATCGTCCTCCATCAGCACCGGCCTGTACCGAACCTGCCCTAATCTCTCTCCTGGACCCTTAAACCAAGTCTGAATTTGTCCTGCTAGGTGACCTAAACTAGGACATGCTTAAACCACCTGACCAAGTCCTAAAGCAATGGAGCTCCCTAAATCTGTTTTAGATTATTACCAATCCCACAAGGTTTGACTCCAAACACCCAGAAAAGGCTACTCTTCTTGATGTTATCCTCACAAATAATCCTGATAGGTATCAGTCTGTAATGATAGGTATCAGGTGTTTTCTGTAATGACCTTAGTGATCACTGTTTTACAGCCTGTGTTCGTAATGTCTGCTCAGTGAAACGACCTGTCCTGATTTGTCATAGACGCTTGCTAAAAAATAGTGATCAAGCCTTCCTTCATGACCTGGCCTCTGTAAAATGGTATAGAATCAGCTTGATCCCCTCTGTCGAAGACACTTGGGCATTAATTTTTTATATTTTCAGTGGTATTGTTAACAAACACGCCCCCATAAAGAAAATGAGAATTAAAAACAGGTTCAGCCTCTGGTTCGACCGTGATCTTGCAGAGTTACTCCACCTCAAGAATTGTATTTGGCGAAAGGCCCGGCACACGCATACTCAGGCTGACTGGCTCTCGTTCAGGCAAATGAGAAATAAGTGCACTCAGGCTATCCGGTTGGCCAAAGTTAGTTACTTTAAGGAGCAGTTCTGTCTCTGTGGGTCTAACCCCAAGAAGTTCTGGAAAACAGTTAAAGACCTGGAGAATAAACCCTCCTCCTCACAGCTGCCCATGTCTCTTAAAGTTGATGATGTGGTTGTTACTGACAAGAAGCACATGGCTGAGCTCTTTAATCACCACTTCATTAAGTCAGGATGCCTCCTTGCCCGTCCAACATTTCCTCATCTCCAACCCCTTCTTAATGCGACTATCCCCAATGCTTCTCCCTCTTTTTCCTCTGCCCCGCTACAAAGTTTCTCCCTGCAGGCAGTCACTGAGTCCGAGGTTCTAGAGGAGCTCCTGAAAATTGACCCCAAAAAAACATCTGGGTCAGATGGTTTAGACCCTTTCTTCCTTGAGGTTGCTGCCCCTATCATCGCCAAGCCTATCTCCAACCTTTTTAACCTCTCTCTCCTTTCTGGAGAGGTTCCCATTGCTTGGAAGGCAGCCACGGTTCGTCCTTTATTTATAGGGGGAGATCAAGCTGATCCTAACTGTTATAGGCCTATTTCTATTTTGCCCTGTTTATCAAAAGTGTTGGAAAAACTTGTCAATAATCAACTGACTGGCTTTCTTGATGTCTATAGTATTCTCTCTGGTATGCAATCTGGTTTCTGCTCAGGATATGGATGTGTCACTGCAACCTTAAAGGTCCTCAATGATGTCACCATTGCCCTTGATTCAAAGCAATGTTGTGCTGCTATTTTATTGACTTGGCCAAAGCTTTTGATACGGTAGACCATTCCATTCTTGTGGCCTGGCTAAGGAGTATTGGTGTCTCTGAGGGGTCTTTGGCCTGGTTTGCTAACTACCTCTCGCAAAGAGTGCAGTGTATAAAGTCAGAAAATCTGCTGTCTCAGCCACTGCCTGTCACCAAGGGAGTACCCCAAGGCTCAATCCTAGGCCCCACGCTCTTATGAATTTACATCAACAACATAGCTCAGGTAGTCGGAAGCTCTCTCATCCATTTATATGCAGATGATACAGTCCTATACTCAGCTGGCCCCTCCCCGGATTTTGTGTTAAACGCTCTACAACAAAGCTTTCTTATTGTCCAACAAGCTTTCTCTGCCCTTAACCTTGTTCTGAACACCTCCAAAACAAAGGTCATGTGGTTTGGCAAGAAGAATGCCCCTCTTCCCACCGGTGTTATTACTACCTCTGAGTGTAGTAATAACACTCAATATCTAGACGGTACACTGTCCTTCTCTCAGCACATATCAAAGCTGCAGGCTAAAGTTAAATCTAGACTTGGTTTCCTCTATCGTAATCGCTCCTCTTTCACCCCAGCTGCCAAACTAACCCTGATTCAGATGACCATCCTACCCATGCTAGATTACGGAGACATAATGTATAGATGGGCAGGTAAGGGTGCTCTCGAACGGCTAGATGTTCTTTACCATTTGGCCATCAGATTTGCCACCAATGCTCCTTATAGGACACATCACTCTACCTGATCCCGAATGGTGCGTCTGATTCAGTGGAGGCTGCTGAGTGGAGGACGGCTCATAATAATGTCCGGAATGGAGCAAATGGAATGGCATAAACACCAGGAAACCATGTGTTTGATGTATTTGATACCATTCCACTGATTCCGCTCCAGTCATGACCACAAGCCCGTCCTCCCCAAATAAGGTGCCACCAACCTCCTGTGATATAATTCTAATTCTAGGTACTAAGTTCTTCTTGTGGTTCTGTCTCCTAACAGGTCCATTATTGTGATTTTCTGTCTTTGTGTTTCGTATCGGTTTTCCTTACTGCGGTTCTAATTCTAAATTCTAAAAGTTCTTATTGTGTTTGTGTCTCCTAACGGTGCTTCTCATTGCATTTCTCTCCTCAGGGCGTAAAGGCTGCTGGCTGTCTTGTCCTGCCCTGTAACCGAGCAGAGCAAAGCGCTGAGCAGAGGACAGAGCCCCAATGCCAGTGGACATGCAGCCACATCAGAGGCTGTATCATTATGAGTCTACACCCAACCCGCCGCCCAGAGGGTAAGACAACACAACAACAACAATAACAACCTCTCCTACCTGCTGGAATATAAGGTTCAATTGATCTTGTATTTGTATTGTATTTGATTTACTCACAGACAGACAACCAGAATTTTCAGAGTAGCTAAAAGCCTAAAAGGCCAGGTCCTGGAGCAATTGTTGTGGAGAGAGTTAGCTGAGCTCAGCCCCTCTTTCCTCCCCCTCCCTCTCTCCTCCCCCTCCTCTTCCCCTCCTCTCCCCCTATACCACCCAGGTTGCGAGGTGAGCAGGCGAGGCAGCCTCTCTCTCTTTCTCTCTCTCTCTCTGACAGCTGCTAATTACAGGCCAGCCAGGCCCGGCTGAGCTCTGCATGACTGCCCGCCCTACCGCCCGCCTTTATCCTGCTCAGGTTACCCTGCTAGAGGGAGGGAGAGAGGAGGGGTGAGAGAGATAGGAAGAGAGAAGGAAAGGGGAGCGATGGGAGATGGGGTGAGAATAACAGAGGGAGAAATGTGAAAGAATTGAGGGGGGAAAAGAGAGTGAGAGAAAGGGGAGAGAGATAGGCAGAGAGAGAGGAGGGGGTGAGAAAGACAGGATAAAGAGAGAGAGAGGGTCAGAGAAAAGGGGGACAGGGAGGCAGAGAGGAAGAGAGGGAGAAAGAAAAGCTTAATTTACTTCTACCAGATTAGAGAGAAGTAAGAGAGATGGAGAGAGAAAGGGAGAGAGAAAGGAGGGAGAGAGAGACGGAGGGGGAAACCCGCCATAGTCGATTAGACAGAGAGGAGCAGCCTAAGCTCCTGTGTGGAGGAATACACGTTGTAGAGAAAGAATTAGAGAGCTGAAAGGGAGACTTAGAAGGTACAGGGATGAATGAAGTCTGCTCTACAGGAGAGAGAGAGAGCAAGAGAGAGAGAGAGAGGGAGAGAAGGAGAGAGAGAGTACTACTAGAGTATTCTACAAGTCCAGAGAAATACACCAACTAATGCATGTAGGGCAGAATTGGGCCGCTTTCCAGTAGTAATGAAAATACAGAAAAGATCATTAAATATTTGGCTACATCTAAATTCAAGTCCAAATTCAAGTCTGCAATTTAAAGCACTTCAAACCCAAGAGCTGAGCCCAGAAACGAGCCCTCTCAGTCAGCTGCTGTTGGACCTAACCAACCAAGCTGACACCAGCACTGCTTCAAAAGAAAGATTTCCAATAAACAAAATCATGAACCAATCAAAGGACTCATATTTACAACATTGGAAAAACGAAACAAAATCCCAAAGCCGACTAAATTCCTATCTGACCCTTAGCAGAGAATATGAATTGGCTGATTATCTCTACTCTGTCAGAGATACGAAGCAGAGACAGATCCTTACCAAGTACAGGCTGAGTGACCACCAATTGGCAATAGAAACCGGCAGACATAAAAAGACATGGCTACCCAAAGAGGAGCGTGTATGTGGCCACTGCATGACAGGGGAGGTAGAAACAGAGATGCACTTTCTCCTTTACTGTGATAAATATTCCTCACCAAGAGATTCATTATTCACAGAAATGACTACATTTATTCCAAATTTTAACTTATTAAACCCAGAGGAAAAACTAAATATACTCATGGGCGAAGGAGCAATGGCTCCTCTTGCAGCCAAACATGTATTTGCCTGCCATAGCCTGAGGGACACTGAATAGTAACATCCGCATAGTAAGCAGTAACTTACTTATTATTGCTGTTATTGTTATTACTATTATTGTTGTGATGGTAATGATAGATTTTTATATTTATTACATTTCTACTATTGACCATTACCATTTTATTGTTACTATTTTTGTATTTAATTTTGTATTATTATTTACTACCATTTTATATTATTATTTGTTATTGTTTATCATTTTATTACAATGTATATTGTGTACATTGTTGCTTTGGCAATATTGACACAATGTTTTTCATGCCAATAAAGCAGCTTGAATTTGAATTTGAATTTGAGTAGGAGAGAGAGAGAGAGAGAGAGAGAGAGAGAGAGAGAGAGAGAGGGGAGGCAGAGAGAGAGAGAGGGAGAGAGAGGGGGGAGGCAGGGAGAGAGAGAGAGAGACAAAGAGAGAGGGAGGGAGGGAGAGAGAGGGACAGAGAGGGGGAGAGGGGAGAGAGAGAGAGGGGGAGAAAGAGAGAGAGAAAGACAAGAGAGAGAGAGAGAGGGAGACAGAGTAAACGTTAAATGTATGAGAACATAGGAACGTTGCTACCAGGCTTCCCTTGTCTGTTCAGTTTATGAATAAAAAAATAGTTAGTAGCTATGGCTCTATAACAACATTATCCTGAATAAGAGTGCAGTGCCACCTGGTGGTAAATGAAAAGCGCAGAAGTGTTGAAATCCTGTGCTGGATAGGCAACCAACAGGCTATTTACCACTCTGTTCAGAAGTAGTTGTTACAGCATAGTACTATTCAGCTATGTGCCAATTCTTTCTTCCTCTGTTTCTCTCTGCCTCTCTCTCTGTCTCCCTCCCCATTTGTTCCTTTCACTCCCTCTCTGTCTGACTGAGTGCAGGGTAACCTGCCTCTCTCCCTCTCTCTCTTTTCCCCTCTCTCTACCTCTCTCTCTATCCCTCTCTCTATCTATCCCTCTAACTCTCTCTCTCTATCCCTCTCCCTCTCTCTCTTTTCCCCTCTCTCTACCTCTCTCTCTATCCCTCTCTCTATCTATCCCTCTAACTCTCTCTCTCTATCCCTCTCCCTCTCTCTCGTAGTTGGTTGTGTAACTGTACTGTCAGGTCCTGATATCTTTATCTCGCTGTATGTCTCTGTGTGTCTCTGTGTCTATCTGTATGTCTCTGTGTGTCTCTGTGTCTGTCTGTATGTCTCTGTGTGTTTCTGTGTGTCTATGTGTGTCTCTGTTTGTCTCTGTGTCTATCTGTATGTCTCTGTGTGTCTCTGTGTCTATCTGTATGTCTCTGTGTGTCTCTGTGTCTGTCTGTATGTCTCTGTGTGTTTCTGTGTGTTTCTGTGTGTCTATGTGTGTCTCTGTTTGTCTCTGTGTCTATCTGTATGTCTCTGTGTGTCTCTGTGTCTATCTGTATGTCTCTGTGTGTCTCTGTGTGTCTCTGTATGTCTCTGTGTCTCTCTGTATATCTCTGTGTGTCTCTGTGTGTGTATGTCTCTGTATGTCTCTGTGTGTCTATGTATTTCTGTCTCTCTCTGTGTGTCTCTGTGTCTCTCTGTATTACTATGTGTCTCTCTGTATGTCTCTGTGTGTCTCTGTGTGTCTCTGTGTGTCTCTGTATTACTATGTGTCTCTCTGTATGTCTCTGTATGTCTCTGTATGTCTCTGTGTGTCTCTGTCTCTCTGTATTACTATGTGTCTCTCTGTATGTCTCTGTATGTCTCTGTGTGTCTCTGTGTGTCTCTGTGTCTCTCTGTATTACTGTGTCTCTGTATGTCTCTGTATGTCTCTGTGTGTCTCTGTGTGTCTCTGCGTGTCTCCTTATGTCTCTGTGTGTTTCTGTTTGTCTCTTTATGTCTATGTGTGTCTCTGTGTGTCTGTATACTGTATGTGTGTGTCTGTGTGTCTGTATACTGTATGTATGTCTCTGTGTGTCTCTGTATGTCTGTATACTGTATGTGTGTCTCTGTGTGTCTGTATACTGTATGTATGTCTCTGTGTGTCTCTGTATGTCTGTATACTGTATGTCTCTGTGTATCTGTATACTGTATGTCTCTGTATGTCTGTATACTGTATGTCTCTGTGTGTCTGTATACTGTATGTCTCTGTGTGTCTGTATACTGTATGTCTCTGTGTGTCTGTATACTGTATGTCTCTGTGTGTCTGTATACTGTATGTCTCTGTGTGTCTGTATACTGT
>QNTS01011194.1:0-30037 GCA_003317085.1 Hucho hucho
CTCTGCGTTATATTGGCATTGAACATGTCACCCTCCCTAGGAGAGGGGGTGACCTCGACAATTTATTGTTGAAACGAGAGGCTGCCTGGATCTTTAATTTAAAGACCCTCGCTCCCTTCGGTCTCAACATAGACTTTGATCTGAAACCATTCTTGTGATTGTGACTGTGCCATTGTGATTGTTTGTAGGCTTATGTAGCCTAAATCTCATCTATGATCGTATGCTATCCATTTGTTTTTTGTATGTTCTTTGTATGCCATTTTAATATCTCAGAATTAACCAATGATATAAGGCCACACTTGGCCATGATTACAGACACCTGTGTGTGTCCTTTGACACTATATAAATGAGTCACCCCGCAGTGTTTGTGATTATACCCTGATGAAGACAGCTTGCCTGTCGAAACGTTGGACATAAAATATTTTTTGCATCTGAGCTCCTAGTGTGCGGCTCTTCTTTATTTTCAAGTTTTCCACTCCGCTAGCCAGCACCTCGCCTATATAGGTGTGCGTTTCTTTTTCTTCTAGATTCAACATGAAGTAGCTAGCAAGTTTACTAGATAGCTACAGTAGTTGCCGTGGTAACCAAACAAACAGACTTGCTAATTTAGCTAACCAAGCCATCAGTCATAGCTTGCTATTATGAAAATCTAATTCAACAACACCAATACTGTTTTCAATTTGACTTTAACTGTAGCCATTGAAATCTATTGTGCAAATATACTGTGCATTATAGGAAAATAATGCATGCTCTAGAATCCCCTTCAATCAGAAAGGAGTATTCAACAATGCCATGATATAATTACGTAATAATGCCTAAGAAGCTTTTGTTTGGAGGATATATTGGCACTGGAGTTGTTAGGCCTGAGACGAAGTCGAGACGAAGTCGAGGGCTGGCAAACCGTGCCAATATATCCTCCAAACACCGGATTCGAGGGCATAATCACTTTTATACAACGAGTTAACGGCATATTCAAATAATGATTTAAAATAATCATTAAAATCACATTTTGATGAATTTATTCATACTATTTCATCCTTCCACAAGGTATAGTCCCAACACAAATCTAGGGTTGCTACCCAAGCCGGCTGTTCGTTCTATCAGTTCGGTTGCCAGAGACGCGACCCAGTCATTCATTGTAAATGTTCCATTTCCATACTGGCTGGAAGCGTTCTTATTATCCCTTGCTTGCTAGCTAGCCAGCCAACTACGGCTAACTTACAGACACGTGAAACAGTGTTTTCTAGTGACATTTATTTGGATACACCCATAACAATGAGCTAATGAGGCGCTATTTCGCCTCTCTCCAGCTCGGTTTGAAGTGATCGTGTTAGCTGTGTTGTTGGCTAGCTCCTCTGAACAACAGTATCCACAGCTAACACGATCACTTCAAACTGAAGCTGGAGAGACTGCAAACTAGATACACATTGTTTCATTTGACCTTTTTTCATATTTACATTTCTTTGTATACACCCATAAAAATGATGTCAGCTGATTCATGATTATGACTGGCTGAGAAACACTGCCTGCCTGTCTGTCTCGTCCTGACTCCCAACACATTCATTACTATTTGACAGCTGGAGATCGAATTTGAATATTGAAACAATGTTGCAAAAGTCAGAGAGACAGAGAGCAAGGTTTATACAAATCTCTGCTGTTGAAAACTAAATGTTAGTCTAAAAGAAATGTGAGATAATGTCTAGATGCTTTTGATAGTAGAGATCAAGTTTATAACTTCCCTGCAAGGGTTGACGAAACAATGGATTGCACAGTTAGATGGAACAGAGCAAATAGGCATGTTAACATCTTAGATTTAGCCGGTGGTAATTTGTGGAATAGACACCAACTGGAATGCAGTTTTAGGATTAGATCCACCCGTTGTATAAAAAGGGATACACCAGTTTTGCACCGCACTATCCTATCTGCATGATGTTCCTCCTTTTTGGAAGTAGTCCATGGAAACCAACTGGTTTCATTATCACATGCCTGGCTGCCATCTGTTGTGTTATGATTGTTGCTGTTAGTTTGTCAACTGGTCTGGTATGTTTTAAGAGATAAATGCAGTGAGTAAAGTCACTGTTGTTCATAACCAATGAGACGTTAGTAAAGTAATGTGATGTTTTATTTATTTGAGAGATATACAGTATACAGCACATGCTGTTAGTCAAAGTGAAGTACAGTAGCTTGAATATTTCCTTGTATTTTCACAGAATCTGAACAACTTTATCACCATTCACAAATGTTTATATGAATTTGTCCTTCTGTTTCAGCTCTGGTCCTGCGAATCAACAGGGCATGCAGGCTTTTGTTCCTGGCCAGCACTAACACACCTGATTCAATTATGTATCATGGGTGTGAAGTCCTGTTGATGTTTTCTCACACAGTATCTTAAAGAGATTCTCTGGTACTTTTATATACTTTTTAGCCAGTAGTTCTGAAAGTAGCGCTCACAAGCCAAAAGTGGTCCCAGAAAATTGTATACTACGTCACATATGAGCAGATATGTGCATCATTGCTCTCTTTCTCTCTCTCTCTCTCTGCTGTGTGTGCATCTTGCCAGCTGTCACTAGAATGACAAGCGGCTGAAGCTCATTGGCTAGAACTCGAATTGCTTGGGGCCTGGCCCATGTGGGGATTTTTTTGGGGAAAATGGCTACTTGAGAAAAACAGAACTTCCAGAAAAACTAGGGATTTTGTGGCTACTTGAGGTAAGACAATAATTTGGCTCATAGACAGGATTGAGTAGGTTACTTTCTAAATGTAATCTGTTACAGTTACTAGTTACCTGTCCAAAATTGTAATCAGTAATGTAATTTTGGGATTACCCAAATTTAGTAACATAATCTGATTACTTTCAGTTACTTTTAGATTACTTTCCCCTTAAAAGGCATTAGAAAAAGACAAACATTTATATTCCCAATTGAACAACGTCTATTGCAGGATAAATCAAAATTAGAGTTTACATAGCTGGCCATAAATGGATGTTGTATTTACTTTATGAGTTATGTAGGCTTCTTTTTAACCATTTGTTGTACTACATTTCAGATAATAATTCGACTAGGCTATATCTTTACATTAAAAACCAAGTCTGACAGATTTCCAGTCATTCCAATTAATTTAAGAGGCAGGAGGTAGGCTTGTGGTAAAGAACTTTGGGCTAGTAGCCAAAAGGTCGCTAGTTCAAATCCCCGAGCAGACTAGGTGAAAAATCTGTCGATGTGCCCTTGCGCAAGGCACTTAACCCTAGTTGCTCTAGACAACAGCATCTGCTAATTAAAAAAATAAAAAAATACCCCTTGATCTTCAGGGATAGGACTTGGAAATATAGAATAGCCAAATTGTTTTACCTGAGCATAACCGAAAAACGAAGGATTTAGCCTACTCTGTTGTTTATGATGTTGTCATGGAGGACAGATTGGGCTCATTGTTTCGAGCTGAAAAATAAATGCTGCTCTAATGGAATGGCAAGCTTTGAGCACTGAAAATTAATGCCATATGCTGCATCTGCTATAGGCCTATTGTTTACGTTTTTGTTGGTGACACTTTGATATCTTGATAATTTACAGCTGTTTAATTTACTGCGGTGGGCTAAATAATGGTCGCACAGAGTGTTTCTTGGTAGTCAAAGAAATCTACACCTCACACACATGGTTATGGGCTTAAAAAAAAGAAGACACTTGAGCAATAAAAGCCCCACTCGTGGTCTTCTTAAATGAAATTTGTTTTTGACTGGATGTGGAGCACAATACCTTTGAGGAGTTTAGAAGGGAGGAACTCCCTCAAACTTTTATTCCGTGGGCTGGGATCCACACTATGCAGCTCCTGCAAGATAAAATGTTTAATTGTCTGTCCACTGGTCGCTAAAACAATGATTGATAGGGAGCTTAAACTTCTTCAATTAAACCATTATTCGGTTAAGTTACACATGTACACTGAGTGTACAAACCATTAGGAACACCTTGCTAATATTGAGCTGCACCCCCTTTTACCCTCAGAACAGCCTCAATTCGTTGGGGCATGGACTCTACAAGGCCCATGTTGACTCCAATGCTTCCCACAGTTGTGTCAAGTTGGCTGGTAATGGATCTCTACTCCGAATAGCTCGTTCCATATCATCCCACAGATGCTCAACTGGATTGAGATCTGGTGACTGGGCAGTAAGCTGAATTCACTGTCATGTTTGTGGAACCATTCCAGGAACAATCCTAGCCTTGTGGCATGGGGCATTATCCTACTGAGAAAATCTATTTGCAGGTGGATACACTGCTGCCATGAAGGGATACACCGTATTGGTAATGATGTTCCGATATCCTGCGGCATTCAAACGCTGCTGCACTTTTATCAAGGGGCCCAATTTGTGCCATGAAAACACAACCCACACCATCACACCACCACCACCAGCCTGCAATGTTGTAATGTTGACAAGCGACAGGATGAATGCATACCCTAGTCCTCCCATCGGCGTGAAACAGTGGGAACCGGGATTCATCAGACCAGGCAATGCTTTTTCAATTCTCCAGTGTCCAGTGTTTTCATTTCTTAGCCCACTGCAACCTCAGTTTCTTGTTTTTTGCTGAAAGAAGTGGAACTCTTTAAGGTAATCAGCTGCCATACATCATTCGTGTCAAGGTACGACGAGTTGTGCATTTTTTTATGGGTCTTTGGGCACCAATGTTGTACTGTACTGTCAGTTGACTAACTGTAGCCCGTCTGTTGCTCTGCACAATTTGTGTCAGCCTCCTTTGTCCTCTTTCATCAATGACCTGTTTTCGACCACTGGCTAGATGTCCTTTGGGTGGTGGACCATTCTTCATATACACGGGAAACTGTTAAGTGTGAAAAAGACAGCACCAGTGTACATTTGTAAACAGCCATCCATAACAACCACAATCCAAATGGAGCAAATGACTAAATGAGAGAGCAGCAGTGTGATTCACATCATTGTGCTATGTAGATATCAATAATAAGTTATATCTGTATCGCCCGTAGGCTACATCTTTGCATGCCGACAGCAGTCGCGCCATTTTAGTATTTTTGTGTTTTATTAGGATCCCTGTTAGCTACAGCCAAAGTTGCAGCTGCTGTTCCTGGGTTCCATTGGAAGACATAGTTTGGACTGTAGCCTACAAAAACCTATTCCTGCTCTTTTGCAAACTTTTCGCAAACATCGTTTCTGAATTAAAAAGTAATCCTAGAAGTAATCATCTAGTTTTTTGTTGTTGTTCTGTATTTTTTATCTGATTACAATATTTTAGCTGGTAACAGATTCCAGTTATATTTTTCTGTAATCAGTTACATGTAACAGATTACACGTAATCCGTTACTCCCCACCCCTGCTCATAGATTATGCATGTATGAACTACACATTGACACATCCAGCCCAAAATCTGAGGTTTAAAAAAGATTTAGTAGTCGCCAAAGTTCTGGAACAGGAAAACTCATTTAGACCAGCTGTATTCCTGCTGCCGTTCCTCAGCTGCTATTGATTTATCCAGGAGGATAACCAGGGGAAGTTTAACCTCTGGGTCTTTGGCCATTGGGACGTCAAGAGTGACCTACAAATACAGAAAATATATGAACGTACGCATAGTTGCCCAAATGTTTAATTACAGCATAGTTTTCACATAGAAAGTGACTGCATTATACATGTTTTTTTGTGTTTTTTTTTATGAGGTGAAAACTCTCTTTCCTCTCCTACTCTACATCCCTGTATTCATAATTTAGCTGGTCTTGTGCTTTCATTATATGTGTGTATTTCATCATAATATACCTTCAGTCTGTACTCTAATTTCAGTATGGAGCAGTCTAGGAGGGAGACAGGGAGTTGTGGAGGGATAGTCAGCACTTTTGTCACAGTCTGTCTTGTAGAAGCCGTAACAGGATCTCCTCTCTCTTTAATGATGTCATTGGTGTAGACTTTCCTTTTATGCTTGGCGAAGAAGCTCTGCTCTTCATATAGGTAGAAGTTGGGGGTTACTGTGCGTGTAGAGTTGTTGTGTATCTCAACAAGGATTTTTATTGCTTCACCTTACAGGGGACACAAGGAGAGGAACTTGATTCAGTTATTGGGTTTACAGATTGTACATTTCTAGACATTTTTCTCCTTAGGAGAAGTGTATGAAGGGTATCACATCGTAGCCTAATTCATTGGCAAATGAGATAGTTCACTCTCGTACATTTTGGTTGCAGACTGACCTGATAGATACCCCATTGTCTCAATATGAATGTCCAAAGAGATATTTCCAGAGGCAAAGAATAGAATCTTGGAACCATACTGGGGCTCCTACAAAACAAGAGATAAAAAGTAACTGTTAAGATGCGTTCTGTTGCCATGGTAATTTTGGCTGTAACTAGTAAAAAAGCAGATGTAGTTCAAGAAGCAGGATGGATAATAAGAACTCTTTACCCTCAGTCCAGGAATTATCATATTAGTCTTTGACAGATACGTGAACTCTGTCTTGGCTTTGTCTATCAACCAAAGCGTCCTGATCAACTTGGCCTTCAAATAGTAGGTGATTTTGCCCCATTTCCCCATGTAAGATGAAGGCATTTCTCTGAGAGGAAATATGAAAAAAATATCTGTGGAAACCACTAGAAGGCCTTTTTACATAACAAAATCTGTGATTATTGTTTCCTCCAATGAAAAAAATAAACCCACATATGTGATGGATGGAACACTTACTTGGCTGGAATCTGGAAGGTGAAAGGGTACGCATGTCTCCCAGGAGTAATGATTTCAGAGCCTGAAAAGGGGGAGGTGAGACCCAACACAAATATCTTTTCAGATGGGCAATGTAAATTCTGATTCTGCTTAATACAAAGTCATATTAGGCATATGCAGTACCATTCAAAAGTTTGGACACACCTACTCATTCAAGGGTTTTTCTTTATTTTTACTATTTTCTACGTTGTAGAATAATAGTGAAGACATCAACACTATGAAATAACACATATGGAATCATGTAGTAACCAAAAAGGTGTTGAACAAATCACCCTTTGCCTTGATGACAGCTTTGCACACTCTTGGCATTCTCTCAACCAGCTTCACCTGGAATGCTTTTCCAACAGTCTTGAAGGAGTTCCCACATATGCTGAGCACTTGTTGGCTACTTTTCCGTCCCTCTGCGGTCCAAATCATCCCAAACCATCTCAATTGGGTTGAGGTCGGGTGATTGTGGATGCCAGGTCATCTGATGCAGTACTCCATCACTCTCCTTGATCAAATAGCCCTTACACAGCCTGGAGGTGTGTTGGGTCATTGTCCAGTTTAAAAACAAATGACAGTCCCACTCAGCGCAAATCAGATGGGATGGTGTATCGCTGCAGAATGCTGAGGAGCCATGTTGGTTAAGTGTGCCTTGAATTCTAAATAAATCACAGACAGTGTCACCAGCAAAGCACCCCCACACCATCACACCTCCTCCATGCTTCACGGTGGAAACCACACATGCAGAGATCATCCGTTCACCTACTATGCATCTCACAAAGACACGTGGTTGGAACCAAAAATCTCAGACCAAAGGACAGATTTCCACCAGTCTAATGTCAATTGCTCGTGTTTCTTGGCAAGTTTCTTATTATTATTGGTGTCCTTTAGTAGTGGTTTCTTTGCAGCAATTCGACAATGAAGGCCTGATTCTCCTCTGATCAGTTGATGCTGAGATGTGTCTGTTACTCGAACTCTGTGAAGCATTTCTTTGGGCTGCAATTTCTGAGGCTGGTAACTCAAATGAACGTATCCTCTGCAGCAGAGGTATCTCTGGGACTTCTTTTCCTGTGGCGGTCCTCATGAGAGCCAGTTTCATCATTGCGCTTGATGATTTTTGCAACTGCACTTGAAGAAACTTTAAAAGTTCTTGAAATGTTCCGTATTGACTGACCTTCATGTCTTAAAGTAATGATGGGCTTTCGTTTCTCTTTGCTTATTTGAGCTGTTCTTGCCATAATATGAACTTTGTCTTTTACCAAATAGGGATATATTCTGTATACCACCCCTACCTTATCACAACACAACTGATTGAGAAGGAAAGAAATTCCACAAATTAACTTTTAACAAGGCGCACCTGTTAATTAAAATGCATTCCAGGTGACTACCTCATGAAGCTGGTTGAGAAAATGCAAAGAGAGTGCAAAGCTGTCATCAAGGCAAAGGGTGGCTACTTTGAAGAATCTCAAATATAAAATATATTTTGATTTGTTTAACACTTTTTTGATTACTATACGATTCCATATAGTTCCTTCCTCACCATCTTAAATAAGCATGCCCCATTCAAAAAAGGTAAAACCAGGAACAGATATAGCCCTTGGTTCACTCCAGACCTGACTGCCCTTGACCAGCACAAAAACATCCTGTGGCGTACTGCATTAGCATCGAACCGTGATATGCAACTTTTCAGGGAAGTTAGGAAAGCTAAGGCTAGCTTTTTTTTCAAACATACATTTGCATGCTGTAGCACAAACTCAAAAAAGTCCTGGGACACTGTAAAGTCCAATGAGAATAAGAGCACCTCCTCCCAGCTGCCCACTGCACTGAGACTAGGAAACACTGTCTCAACCGATAAATCCACGATAATTTAGAATTTCAATGAGCATTATTCTACGGCTGGCCATGCTTTCCACCTGGCTACCTGGCTATTAGAAGTATAAAGCATTAATCTTAACCATTCTTAATTGTTGCAGAAAGTAAACACAGAAAGCTGAAGTGTTACATACCATCCCCCTTCCCTTCCTGCAACAATATTTGAAGACTGAAGTATTTCTTCTTGCCACTGTAGGCCACAGGGTTTTGCCTCTCATTTTCAGTCCATTTCACCTCAGCTTTCCCTTTTGCCTTGATAAAAAGAGACTGGAGAGAGGTCTCCTTGGATGCTTCCAAAGTGACCCACCCAGTGATAGTATCCCCAGCTGAAAAAGTGCCATGTTCATTAATCGTGTTGTAGTCGACCGAAAAGTGTTTAACTGCCATTGTGACTGAGTTGGTGAACTAAGCAGTCACAAGGGGCATGCACGACTCTAATGTATGATTCATGAAGCTAGACAGTGTCAGTATTCCACACAGTGTAACAGGAGATGTTACCTAGAAGCATGGAGGATGCAGACCAGTGCAGACCCTTTGAGTTCACTGTGTTATTACCCCCGGGCTAAAAGTCAGGTGTGCTCTTTACCATGAACAAGGATGCCAACCAGTTTGGCACCTCATTATCTAGCAGTCGTGTCCCTCCATTATGGAAGTAGGCTACTTTATCTGTTTTGCGAGCCACGGCGAAACAGTCACATGGGTAACTGCCGTTACCTATGTTACAAATAATATATCTTGAGCCATATAATATAATTGTGTATAGGCTACATGCTTTTTGTACTCCCTTAATCAGGAGAAACCTTTATTACCATGTAAAACAGTGATGTTAGGTATTTGGCTTGGGGTTGTATTTAATGGCTAGACACTAATAACATAATCACTCAATACATACTGGACCTAGCTTTTTAAGGGTGCAGGAACAATATGATTTTCTCCTTCACTTAGATTTTATTGAATATTAGTTCATGGTAAATATTAACTGCGTTTGCCAAATATTTTACATATAGTGATAATAATGCAAATATAAAGAAATAATGATTGTTATATGAGAAATTGTGAACATTACATGAACATTAAAAGAAACAACACATTTAGCAATCTCAGATTTAGAAAAGGACCAAAATTACAGTTAAATCATATACATAAATACACTGTATACAGTACATTGATAGATTAATATGCATCAGAAGAGAGTAGTATTTCATTTGATCCCGCTTGCCTCTAGCTGCTTGGAGGCTGACCCATCAATGTTAGGGAGTAAGGTGTAAGGTGGGGGGTTCCTGCCCAAGACCTTGAGTTGCAGGGAGAACAATGATGGGTAGCTTGATCTCAGGGTTTTTAGTCAGGGCAACATCAAGGGCAACCTGAAAGAACAGAAAAATAATATGTATTAAAAACCATGAAATGGTTGTAGGGCAGACTACTCTTTATAATCATAACTGTTTTACCCTTCCAGTATTAGGCTTGTTTTCTAATAGTTTTCTTAGTATTTTCAAGCAATTTCTACCATTGTCAATTACCTTCAGTCTGTACTCTAGCTTGAGTATGTATGTGGCAGATGAGGATGGTTGGAGTGAGTTCTGAAGGGATGGTGAAGAGCTTGGTCACAATCTGTCTGGTGAAAGAAGCAACAGCCTTTTTCTTTCACATGGTTTTGGGTGTCAACTCTTCTTTCCCCTCGGGCAAAGAAACTCTTTTTTCATACAGGTAGAATTTGGGCTTGATTGTGCATGTTGAGCTGTTGGTGATATGTGCTGTGACTTTCAATGTCTCACCTGTAAAATATTTTTAGATGCAGAAACACAGTGGAAAAATCCATATTATCAATTTGAATAGCCATTGACATCACACATTTCTATGACATAGAACAATGTTATTTTTAGATTATGTCCAGCCAAGGTTCAAATGACACATTATTCACTCATGGAGGTGGTCTGAAAACAGTGAGCTGGACCTATTTTAACACTTATGTGGCAACAAAACATGAATCCTTGTTTTACTACAGAATAGGCCTATAGCCCCGGGGTAGTGGAATTGATCATGTAGTGCTGATGCTACTTATTTCTACTAGTTGGTGCTGAATCATTACCTTGCTGGTATCCCGTCCTCTCAGTGTGAATATTCATAGAGATGTTTCCAGATGCAAAGAACACAATATCCGTATCCTTGGTCCCATGCTGAGGTTCCTGAAAAGGCGCAAGTGATGCAACAGTTTTGACACAACATACCTGTAGAATGTGATAATGATCTCTTGTGCAATGACAGTAGTGCTAGGTGTATCGTAGCCCTTTCCTGCAGTCAATGACCAAAAGCCCCTCTTTGGCCTACAGGGTGGAATGTTATTAATATTTTTCATAATTTCATCATTAATAAAGTTTTTTTTTTACGACGGAAATCCGGTGTTTCTATGTCCATTAGTTTTGTTATATTTCAGTCTTCTGTGATGCGTAATATAGGAATCCAAACTCAAAATTGTAATTCTAGATCTGACATGGTACAGGTGTCTTCTTTGATTTAAGCCCATAACCATGTGTGGGACGTGTATACTTTTGTTTCAAAGTCGATTTGTTTAAGACAACCAAGAATCACTCTGTGTGACTCTGATTTAGCCCAGTGCAGTAAAAGGTTAAAGGCCCAGTGCAGTCAAAAGCATGATCTTATTGTTTTCTACATATTTCCACACTATGAGGTTGGAATAGTACTGTGGAATTTGGAAAATATGATAATGCCCTTTTAGTGTCAGAGCTGTTTGACAAGACCACCTGACATTTCAGCCTGTTTTGGTGGGATGGAGTTTTGGCCTGCTTGGTGACATCATCAGGCTGTAAATTAGTTAATAAACCAATAACAAAGATAGCTCCAAACCTCGCTGCCAATATCAGCTATTTTTCAGTTTTTCCCTCTCCTCTCAGACCACTCTCAGACAGTCCTAGCAACATTTTTGCTTGAGAAAAGGCTCTTTGCTAAGAAGCCATTTTTGTTTCTTTTTGACTATTATTATTGTAAGGTACTTAATTGTTACCCTGAAATAATTTGATATTGAGATAAAAAATGACTTCATTAGACTTTTAAGGAAACCCTCTTTGCTACAGTATATGAAGATCAGTGCAATTTGATTATATGACAGTATACAGTAGTTACACAGGTTCATACCATTAATGCAGGAAGAGACATGTCTGCTTTGGAGATGAAGGTGAACTTAGTCTTGGCTGTCTTGTCCACCTTCATTGATCTGCTCAACTTTGCCTCCAATGAGTAGACAATTTTGCCTCGCCTGGCTTTGAAGGTGCTTGGTATATTTCTGAGAAATGTAGTATTATAATTACTATAAGGTAATAACAGACAACATATTTGACAAATATGCATTTGTTTTTACTCAAATAGTCAAATTTTCATGTCAGTGTGTGTGAAAAACACAAACATGTCTGGAATTTGAAATGTGAAAGGGAACACGTGTCTCCCTGGACTGATAATTTCACAATCTGAAAAAGGGGGTCTGACTCAATCATTTTCTTTTAGCCAATGAAAAAATTCCATAACAATTCCAATACTGTATACTGTGGTCAAATTGGGTACACTTGAACCCACAGTCAGAAAGCTGTTTCTATGGCGTCATGCAGTCTTTAAGCTGGAAGCAGTCTCTGTGTGAAATGATTTGTAATGTCATGGTTCACAAATATTTACACTGGACAAAAATAAACATAAAAAATGTCAAAGATTTTACTGAGTTACAGTTCATAGAAGGAAATCAGTCAATTGAAATAAAATCATTATGGATTGTACTGGACTGGTAATACAGATATGCATCTGTTGGTCACAGATACAGTTTAAGTCTGAAGTTTACATGCACTTAGGTTGGAGACATCTACTTTGTGCATGACACAAGTAATTTTTGCAACAATTGTTTACAGACAGATTATTTCACTTATAACTCACTGTATCACAATTCCAGTGGGTCAGAAGTTTACATACACTCAATTAGTATTTGGTAGCATTGCCTTTAAATTGTTTAACTTGGGTCAAACATTTCGGCTAGCCTTCCACAAGCTTCCCACAATAAGTTGGGTGAATTTTGGCCCATTCCTCCTGACAGAGCTGGTGTAACTGAGTCAGGTTTGTAGGCCTCCTTGCTCGCACATGCTTTTTCAGATCTGCCCACAAATTTTCTATAGGATTGAGGTCAGGGCTTTGTGATGGCCTTGACTTTGTTGTCCTTAAGCCATTTTTCCACAACTTTGGAAGTATGCTTGGGGTCATTGTCCATTTGGAAGACCCATTTGCGACCAAGCTTTAACTTCCTGACTGATGTCTTGAGATGTTGCTTCAATATATCCACATAATTTTCCATCCTCATGATGCCATCTATTTTGTGAAGTGCACTAGTCCCTCCTGCAGCAAAGCACCCCCACAACATAATGCTGCCACACCCGTGCTTCACGGTTGGGATGGTGTTCTTCGGGCTTGCAAGCCTCCCCCTTTTTCCTCCAAAGATATTTATGGTCATTATGGCCAAACAGTTCTATTTTTGTTTCATCAGACCAGAGGACATTTCTCCAAAAAGTACGATCTTTGTCCCCATGTGCAATTGCAAACCGTAGTCTGGCTTTTTTATGGCGGTTTTGGAGCAGTGACTTCTTCCTTGCTGAGCGGCCTTTCAGGTTATGTCGATATTGGACTTGTTTCACTGTGGATGTAGGTACTTGTGTACCTGTTTTGTACCTTTTGTACAGCATCTTCACAAGGATCTTTGCTGTTGTTCTGGGATTGATTTGCACTTTTCGCACCAAAATACGTTCATCTCTAGGAGACAGAATGCGTCACCTTCCTGAGCGGTATGACGGCTGTGTGGTCCCATGGGATTTATACTTGCATACTATTGTTTGTACAGATGAACGTGGTACCTTCAGGCGTTTGAAAATTGCTCCTAAGGATGAACCAGACTTGTGGAGGTAAAAAAAAAATCTGAAGTCTTGGCTGATTTCTTTAGATTTTCTCATGATGTCAAGCAAAGAAGCACAGAGTTTGAAGGTGGGCCTTGAAATACATCCACAGGTACACCTCCAATTGACTCAGATTATATCAATTAGCTTATCAGAAGCTTCTAAAGCCATGACATCATTTTCTGGAATTTTCCAAATTGTTTAAAGGCACAGTCAACTTAGTGTATGTAAACTTCTGACCCACTGGAATTGTGATACAGTGAATTATATGTCAAATAATCTGTCTGTTAACAATTGTTGGAAAAATTACTTGTGTCATGCACAAAGTAGATGTCTTAACCGACTTGCCAAAACTATAGTTTGTTTACAAGAAATTTGTGGAGTGGTTGAAAAACGAGTTTTAATGACTCCAACCTAAGTGTATGTAAACTTCCGACTTCAACTCTATGTAGATATTCCATAAGATCATCAGCTGTTTCCAGCTATAATAGTCATTTACAACATTAACAATGTCTAGACTGTATTTCTGAACAATTTGATGTTATTTTAATGGACAAAAAAATTGCTTTTCTTTCAAAAACAAGGACATTTCTAAGTGACCCAAACTTTTGAACGGTAGTGTATGTGAGAGTGGATTCTTGGCCTTCACTAGCATGACAACTAAATACAGACACAGACTGTGTGTGGAAAATGATTTAAGACTGAGACTCTCCAATACAAACCAATATTGCAGAGTTCTGTGCATCCTTTTAAGCACACCCTTCTCATTAACCTATGGTGAGTTATTCACAATTTTTTGATGAACAAATAAGGTTGAAGTTGAAGAGGCGCAACAGCGCCTCTTCAACCTCAGGAGGCTGAAGAAATTTGGCTTGTCACCAAAAACACTCACAAACTTTTACAGATGCAAAATTGAGAGCATCCTGTCGGGCTGTATCACCGCCTGGTACGGCAACTGCTCTGCCCACAACCGTAAGGCTCTCCAGAGGGTTGTGAGGTCTGCTCAACGCATCACCGAGGGTATACTACCTGCCCTCCAGGACAACTGCGACCTGGCCAAGATAAAGCAAAGCAGTTCGACACATACAACAACACATAGTTAAACATTTGAGAAAACAAACACACAGTCAATAATACAGTAGAAAAAAACAAATCTATATACAAAGAGTGCAAATGAGATAGGATAAGGAAGGTAAGGCAATAAATAGGCCATGGTGGCAAAGTAATTACAATANTGCAGTCTATCACAGTGCCATCCGTTTTGTTACCAAAGCCCCATATACCACCCACCACTGCGACCTGTACGCTCTCGTTGGCTGGCCCTCGCTTTACACTCGTCGCCATACCCACTGGCTCCAGGTCATCTACAAGTCCCTGCTAGGTAAAGTCCCGCCTTATCTCAGCTCGCTGGTCACCATAGCAGCACCAACCCGTAGCACGCGCTCCAGCAGGTATATCTCACTGGTCACCCCCAAAGCCAATTCCTCCTTTGGCCGACTCTCCTTCCAGTTCTCTGCTGCCAATGACTGGAACGAACTACAAACATCTCTGAAACTGGAGACACTTATCTCCCTCACCAGCTTTAAGCACCAGCTGTCAGAGCAGTTCACAGACCCCTGCACCTGTTTATAGCCCATCTGTAAATAGCCCAACCAACTACCTCATCCCCTACCGTATTTATTTATTTATCTTGTTCCTTTGCACCCCAGTTTTTCTACATTGCACATTCATCTACTGCACATCTACCATTCCAGTGTTTAAATGCTATATTGTAATTAATTTGCCTCCATGGCCTATTTATTGCCTTACCTTCCTTATCCTATCTCATTTGCACTCTTTGTATATAGATTTGTTTTTTTCTACTGTATTATTGACTGTGTGTTTGTTTTCTCAAATGTTTAACTATGTGTTGTTGTATGTGTCGAACTGCTTTGCTTTATCTTGGCCAGGTCGCAGTTGTCCTGGAGGGCAGGTAGTATACCCTCGGTGATGCGTTGAGCAGACCTCACAACCCTCTGGAGAGCCTTACGGTTGTGGGCAGAGCAGTTGCCGTACCAGGCGGTGATACAGCCCGACAGGATGCTCTCAATTTTGCATCTGTAAAAGTTTGTGAGTGTTTTTGGTGACAAGCCAAATTTCTTCAGCCTCCTGAGGTTGAAGAGGCGCTGTTGCGCCTCTTCAACTTCAACCTTATTTGTTCATCAAAAAATTGTGAATAACTCACCATAGGTTAATGAGAAGGGTGTGCTTAAAAGGATGCACAGAACTCTGCAATATTGGTTTGTATTGGAGAGTCTCAGTCTTAAATCATTTTCCACACACAGTCTGTGTCTGTATTTAGTTGTCATGCTAGTGAAGGCCAAGAATCCACTCTCACATACACTACCGTTCAAAAGTTTGGGTCACTTAGAAATGTCCTTGTTTTTGAAAGAAAAGCAATTTTTTTGTCCATTAAAATAACATCAAATTGTTCAGAAATACAGTCTAGACATTGTTAATGTTGTAAATGACTATTATAGCTGGAAACAGCTGATGATCTTATGGAATATCTACATAGAGTTGAAGTCGGAAGTTTACATACACTTAGGTTGGAGTCATTAAAACTCGTTTTTCAACCACTCCACAAATTTCTTGTAAACAAACTATAGTTTTGGCAAGTCGGTTAAGACATCTACTTTGTGCATGACACAAGTAATTTTTCCAACAATTGTTAACAGACAGATTATTTGACATATAATTCACTGTATCACAATTCCAGTGGGTCAGAAGTTTACATACACTAAGTTGACTGTGCCTTTAAACAATTTGGAAAATTCCAGAAAATGATGTCATGGCTTTAGAAGCTTCTGATAAGCTAATTGATATAATCTGAGTCAATTGGAGGTGTACCTGTGGATGTATTTCAAGGCCCACCTTCAAACTCTGTGCTTCTTTGCTTGACATCATGAGAAAATCTAAAGAAATCAGCCAAGACTTCAGATTTTTTTTTTACCTCCACAAGTCTGGTTCATCCTTAGGAGCAATTTTCAAACGCCTGAAGGTACCACGTTCATCTGTACAAACAATAGTATGCAAGTATAAATCCCATGGGACCACACAGCCGTCATACCGCTCAGGAAGGTGACGCATTCTGTCTCCTAGAGATGAACGTATTTTGGTGCGAAAAGTGCAAATCAATCCCAGAACAACAGCAAAGATCCTTGTGAAGATGCTGTACAAAAGGTACAAAACAGGTACACAAGTACCTACATCCACAGTGAAACAAGTCCAATATCGACATAACCTGAAAGGCCGCTCAGCAAGGAAGAAGTCACTGCTCCAAAACCGCCATAAAAAAGCCAGACTACGGTTTGCAATTGCACATGGGGACAAAGATCGTACTTTTTGGAGAAATGTCCTCTGGTCTGATGAAACAAAAATAGAACTGTTTGGCCATAATGACCATAAATATCTTTGGAGGAAAAAGGGGGAGGCTTGCAAGCCCGAAGAACACCATCCCAACCGTGAAGCACGGGTGTGGCAGCATTATGTTGTGGGGGTGCTTTGCTGCAGGAGGGACTAGTGCACTTCACAAAATAGATGGCATCATGAGGATGGAAAATTATGTGGATATATTGAAGCAACATCTCAAGACATCAGTCAGGAAGTTAAAGCTTGGTCGCAAATGGGTCTTCCAAATGGACAATGACCCCAAGCATACTTCCAAAGTTGTGGAAAAATGGCTTAAGGACAACAAAGTCAAGGCCATCACAAAGCCCTGACCTCAATCCTATAGAAAATTTGTGGGCAGATCTGAAAAAGCATGTGCGAGCAAGGAGGCCTACAAACCTGACTCAGTTACACCAGCTCTGTCAGGAGGAATGGGCCAAAATTCACCCAACTTATTGTGGGAAGCTTGTGGAAGGCTAGCCGAAATGTTTGACCCAAGTTAAACAATTTAAAGGCAATGCTACCAAATACTAATTGAGTGTATGTAAACTTCTGACCCACTGGAATTGTGATACAGTGAGTTATAAGTGAAATAATCTGTCTGTAAACAATTGTTGCAAAAATTACTTGTGTCATGCACAAAGTAGATGTCTCCAACCTAAGTGCATGTAAACTTCAGACTTAAACTGTATCTGTGACCAACAGATGCATATCTGTATTACCAGTCCAGTACAATCCATAATGATTTTATTTCAATTGACTGATTTCCTTCTATGAACTGTAACTCAGTAAAATCTTTGACATTTTTTATGTTTATTTTTGTCCAGTGTAAATATTTGTGAACCATGACATTACAAATCATTTCACACAGAGACTGCTTCCAGCTTAAAGACTGCATGACGCCATAGAAACAGCTTTCTGACTGTGGGTTCAAGTGTACCCAATTTGACCACAGTATACAGTATTGGAATTGTTATGGAATTTTTTCATTGGCTAAAAGAAAATGATTGAGTCAGACCCCCTTTTTCAGATTGTGAAATTATCAGTCCAGGGAGACACGTGTTCCCTTTCACATTTCAAATTCCAGACATGTTTGTGTTTTTCACACACACTGACATGAAAATTTGACTATTTGAGTAAAAACAAATGCATATTTGTCAAATATGTTGTCTGTTATTACCTTATAGTAATTATAATACTACATTTCTCAGAAATATACCAAGCACCTTCAAAGCCAGGCGAGGCAAAATTGTCTACTCATTGGAGGCAAAGTTGAGCAGATCAATGAAGGTGGACAAGACAGCCAAGACTAAGTTCACCTTCATCTCCAAAGCAGACATGTCTCTTCCTGCATTAATGGTATGAACCTGTGTAACTACTGTATACTGTCATATAATCAAATTGCACTGATCTTCATATACTGTAGCAAAGAGGGTTTCCTTAAAAGTCTAATGAAGTCATTTTTTATCTCAATATCAAATTATTTCAGGGTAACAATTAAGTACCTTACAATAATAATAGTCAAAAAGAAACAAAAATGGCTTCTTAGCAAAGAGCCTTTTCTCAAGCAAAAATGTTGCTAGGACTGTCTGAGAGTGGTCTGAGAGGAGAGGGAAAAACTGAAAAATAGCTGATATTGGCAGCGAGGTTTGGAGCTATCTTTGTTATTGGTTTATTAACTAATTTACAGCCTGATGATGTCACCAAGCAGGCCAAAACTCCATCCCACCAAAACAGGCTGAAATGTCAGGTGGTCTTGTCAAACAGCTCTGACACTAAAAGGGCATTATCATATTTTCCAAATTCCACAGTACTATTCCAACCTCATAGTGTGGAAATATGTAGAAAACAATAAGATCATGCTTTTGACTGCACTGGGCCTTTAACCTTTTACTGCACTGGGCTAAATCAGAGTCACACAGAGTGATTCTTGGTTGTCTTAAACAAATCGACTTTGAAACAAAAGTATACACGTCCCACACATGGTTATGGGCTTAAATCAAAGAAGACACCTGTACCATGTCAGATCTAGAATTACAATTTTGAGTTTGGATTCCTATATTACGCATCACAGAAGACTGAAATATAACAAAACTAATGGACATAGAAACACCGGATTTCCGTCGTAAAAAAAAAACTTTATTAATGATGAAATTATGAAAAATATTAATAACATTCCACCCTGTAGGCCAAAGAGGGGCTTTTGGTCATTGACTGCAGGAAAGGGCTACGATACACCTAGCACTACTGTCATTGCACAAGAGATCATTATCACATTCTACAGGTATGTTGTGTCAAAACTGTTGCATCACTTGCGCCTTTTCAGGAACCTCAGCATGGGACCAAGGATACGGATATTGTGTTCTTTGCATCTGGAAACATCTCTATGAATATTCACACTGAGAGGACGGGATACCAGCAAGGTAATGATTCAGCACCAACTAGTAGAAATAAGTAGCATCAGCACTACATGATCAATTCCACTACCCCGGGGCTATAGGCCTATTCTGTAGTAAAACAAGGATTCATGTTTTGTTGCCACATAAGTGTTAAAATAGGTCCAGCTCACTGTTTTCAGACCACCTCCATGAGTGAATAATGTGTCATTTGAACCTTGGCTGGACATAATCTAAAAATAACATTGTTCTATGTCATAGAAATGTGTGATGTCAATGGCTATTCAAATTGATAATATGGATTTTTCCACTGTGTTTCTGCATCTAAAAATATTTTACAGGTGAGACATTGAAAGTCACAGCACATATCACCAACAGCTCAACATGCACAATCAAGCCCAAATTCTACCTGTATGAAAAAAGAGTTTCTTTGCCCGAGGGGAAAGAAGAGTTGACACCCAAAACCATGTGAAAGAAAAAGGCTGTTGCTTCTTTCACCAGACAGATTGTGACCAAGCTCTTCACCATCCCTTCAGAACTCACTCCAACCATCCTCATCTGCCACATACATACTCAAGCTAGAGTACAGACTGAAGGTAATTGACAATGGTAGAAATTGCTTGAAAATACTAAGAAAACTATTAGAAAACAAGCCTAATACTGGAAGGGTAAAACAGTTATGATTATAAAGAGTAGTCTGCCCTACAACCATTTCATGGTTTTTAATACATATTATTTTTCTGTTCTTTCAGGTTGCCCTTGATGTTGCCCTGACTAAAAACCCTGAGATCAAGCTACCCATCATTGTTCTCCCTGCAACTCAAGGTCTTGGGCAGGAACCCCCCACCTTACACCTTACTCCCTAACATTGATGGGTCAGCCTCCAAGCAGCTAGAGGCAAGCGGGATCAAATGAAATACTACTCTCTTCTGATGCATATTAATCTATCAATGTACTGTATACAGTGTATTTATGTATATGATTTAACTGTAATTTTGGTCCTTTTCTAAATCTGAGATTGCTAAATGTGTTGTTTCTTTTAATGTTCATGTAATGTTCACAATTTCTCATATAACAATCATTATTTCTTTATATTTGCATTATTATCACTATATGTAAAATATTTGGCAAACGCAGTTAATATTTACCATGAACTAATATTCAATAAAATCTAAGTGAAGGAGAAAATCATATTGTTCCTGCACCCTTAAAAAGCTAGGTCCAGTATGTATTGAGTGATTATGTTATTAGTGTCTAGCCATTAAATACAACCCCAAGCCAAATACCTAACATCACTGTTTTACATGGTAATAAAGGTTTCTCCTGATTAAGGGAGTACAAAAAGCATGTAGCCTATACACAATTATATTATATGGCTCAAGATATATTATTTGTAACATAGGTAACGGCAGTTACCCATGTGACTGTTTCGCCGTGGCTCGCAAAACAGATAAAGTAGCCTACTTCCATAATGGAGGGACACGACTGCTAGATAATGAGGTGCCAAACTGGTTGGCATCCTTGTTCATGGTAAAGAGCACACCTGACTTTTAGCCCGGGGGTAATAACACAGTGAACTCAAAGGGTCTGCACTGGTCTGCATCCTCCATGCTTCTAGGTAACATCTCCTGTTACACTGTGTGGAATACTGACACTGTCTAGCTTCATGAATCATACATTAGAGTCGTGCATGCCCCTTGTGACTGCTTAGTTCACCAACTCAGTCACAATGGCAGTTAAACACTTTTCGGTCGACTACAACACGATTAATGAACATGGCACTTTTTCAGCTGGGGATACTATCACTGGGTGGGTCACTTTGGAAGCATCCAAGGAGACCTCTCTCCAGTCTCTTTTTATCAAGGCAAAAGGGAAAGCTGAGGTGAAATGGACTGAAAATGAGAGGCAAAACCCTGTGGCCTACAGTGGCAAGAAGAAATACTTCAGTCTTCAAATATTGTTGCAGGAAGGGAAGGGGGATGGTATGTAACACTTCAGCTTTCTGTGTTTACTTTCTGCAACAATTAAGAATGGTTAAGATTAATGCTTTATACTTCTAATAGCCAGGTAGCCAGGTGGAAAGCATGGCCAGCCGTAGAATAATGCTCATTGAAATTCTAAATTATCGTGGATTTATCGGTTGAGACAGTGTTTCCTAGTCTCAGTGCAGTGGGCAGCTGGGAGGAGGTGCTCTTATTCTCATTGGACTTTACAGTGTCCCAGGACTTTTTTGAGTTTGTGCTACAGCATGCAAATGTATGTTTGAAAAAAAAGCTAGCCTTAGCTTTCCTAACTTCCCTGAAAAGTTGCATATCACGGTTCGATGCTAATGCAGTACGCCACAGGATGTTTTTGTGCTGGTCAAGGGCAGTCAGGTCTGGAGTGAACCAAGGGCTATATCTGTTCCTGGTTTTACCTTTTTTGAATGGGGCATGCTTATTTAAGATGGTGAGGAAGGAACTATATGGAATCGTATAGTAATCAAAAAAGTGTTAAACAAATCAAAATATATTTTATATTTGAGATTCTTCAAAGTAGCCACCCTTTGCCTTGATGACAGCTTTGCACTCTCTTTGCATTTTCTCAACCAGCTTCATGAGGTAGTCACCTGGAATGCATTTTAATTAACAGGTGCGCCTTGTTAAAAGTTAATTTGTGGAATTTCTTTCCTTCTCAATCAGTTGTGTTGTGATAAGGTAGGGGTGGTATACAGAATATATCCCTATTTGGTAAAAGACAAAGTTCATATTATGGCAAGAACAGCTCAAATAAGCAAAGAGAAACGAAAGCCCATCATTACTTTAAGACATGAAGGTCAGTCAATACGGAACATTTCAAGAACTTTTAAAGTTTCTTCAAGTGCAGTTGCAAAAATCATCAAGCGCAATGATGAAACTGGCTCTCATGAGGACCGCCACAGGAAAAGAAGTCCCAGAGATACCTCTGCTGCAGAGGATACGTTCATTTGAGTTACCAGCCTCAGAAATTGCAGCCCAAAGAAATGCTTCACAGAGTTCGAGTAACAGACACATCTCAGCATCAACTGATCAGAGGAGAATCAGGCCTTCATTGTCGAATTGCTGCAAAGAAACCACTACTAAAGGACACCAATAATAATAAGAAACTTGCCAAGAAACACGAGCAATTGACATTAGACTGGTGGAAATCTGTCCTTTGGTCTGAGATTTTTGGTTCCAACCACGTGTCTTTGTGAGATGCATAGTAGGTGAACGGATGATCTCTGCATGTGTGGTTTCCACCGTGAAGCATGGAGGAGGTGTGATGGTGTGGGGGTGCTTTGCTGGTGACACTGTCTGTGATTTATTTAGAATTCAAGGCACACTTAACCAACATGGCTCCTCAGCATTCTGCAGCGATACACCATCCCATCTGATTTGCGCTGAGTGGGACTGTCATTTGTTTTTAAACTGGACAATGACCCAACACACCTCCAGGCTGTGTAAGGGCTATTTGATCAAGGAGAGTGATGGAGTACTGCATCAGATGACCTGGCATCCACAATCACCCGACCTCAACCCAATTGAGATGGTTTGGGATGATTTGGACCGCAGAGGGACGGAAAAGTAGCCAACAAGTGCTCAGCATATGTGGGAACTCCTTCAAGACTGTTGGAAAAGCATTCCAGGTGAAGCTGGTTGAGAGAATGCCAAGAGTGTGCAAAGCTGTCATCAAGGCAAAGGGTGATTTGTTCAACACCTTTTTGGTTACTACATGATTCCATATGTGTTATTTCATAGTGTTGATGTCTTCACTATTATTCTACAACGTAGAAAATAGTAAAAATAAAGAAAAACCCTTGAATGAGTAGGTGTGTCCAAACTTTTGAATGGTACTGCATATGCCTAATATGACTTTGTATTAAGCAGAATCAGAATTTACATTGCCCATCTGAAAAGATATTTGTGTTGGGTCTCACCTCCCCCTTTTCAGGCTCTGAAATCATTACTCCTGGGAGACATGCGTACCCTTTCACCTTCCAGATTCCAGCCAAGTAAGTGTTCCATCCATCACATATGTGGGTTTATTTTTTTCATTGGAGGAAACAATAATCACAGATTTTGTTATGTAAAAAGGCCTTCTAGTGGTTTCCACAGATATTTTTTTCATATTTCCTCTCAGAGAAATGCCTTCATCTTACATGGGGAAATGGGGCAAAATCACCTACTATTTGAAGGCCAAGTTGATCAGGACGCTTTGGTTGATAGACAAAGCCAAGACAGAGTTCACGTATCTGTCAAAGACTAATATGATAATTCCTGGACTGAGGGTAAAGAGTTCTTATTATCCATCCTGCTTCTTGAACTACATCTGCTTTTTTACTAGTTACAGCCAAAATTACCATGGCAACAGAACGCATCTTAACAGTTACTTTTTATCTCTTGTTTTGTAGGAGCCCCAGTATGGTTCCAAGATTCTATTCTTTGCCTCTGGAAATATCTCTTTGGACATTCATATTGAGACAATGGGGTATCTATCAGGTCAGTCTGCAACCAAAATGTACGAGAGTGAACTATCTCATTTGCCAATGAATTAGGCTACGATGTGATACCCTTCATACACTTCTCCTAAGGAGAAAAATGTCTAGAAATGTACAATCTGTAAACCCAATAACTGAATCAAGTTCCTCTCCTTGTGTCCCCTGTAAGGTGAAGCAATAAAAATCCTTGTTGAGATACACAACAACTCTACACGCACAGTAACCCCCAACTTCTACCTATATGAAGAGCAGAGCTTCTTCGCCAAGCATAAAAGGAAAGTCTACACCAATGACATCATTAAAGAGAGAGGAGATCCTGTTACGGCTTCTACAAGACAGACTGTGACAAAAGTGCTGACTATCCCTCCACAACTCCCTGTCTCCCTCCTAGACTGCTCCATACTGAAATTAGAGTACAGACTGAAGGTATATTATGATGAAATACACACATATAATGAAAGCACAAGACCAGCTAAATTATGAATACAGGGATGTAGAGTAGGAGAGGAAAGAGAGTTTTCACCTCATAAAAAAAAACACAAAAAAACATGTATAATGCAGTCACTTTCTATGTGAAAACTATGCTGTAATTAAACATTTGGGCAACTATGCGTACGTTCATATATTTTCTGTATTTGTAGGTCACTCTTGACGTCCCAATGGCCAAAGACCCAGAGGTTAAACTTCCCCTGGTTATCCTCCTGGATAAATCAATAGCAGCTGAGGAACGGCAGCAGGAATACAGCTGGTCTAAATGAGTTTTCCTGTTCCAGAACTTTGGCGACTACTAAATCTTTTTTAAACCTCAGATTTTGGGCTGGATGTGTCAATGTGTAGTTCATACATGCATAATCTATGAGCAGGGGTGGGGAGTAACGGATTACGTGTAATCTGTTACATGTAACTGATTACAGAAAAATATAACTGGAATCTGTTACCAGCTAAAATATTGTAATCAGATAAAAAATACAGAACAACAACAAAAAACTAGATGATTACTTCTAGGATTACTTTTTAATTCAGAAACGATGTTTGCGAAAAGTTTGCAAAAGAGCAGGAATAGGTTTTTGTAGGCTACAGTCCAAACTATGTCTTCCAATGGAACCCAGGAACAGCAGCTGCAACTTTGGCTGTAGCTAACAGGGATCCTAATAAAACACAAAAATACTAAAATGGCGCGACTGCTGTCGGCATGCAAAGATGTAGCCTACGGGCGATACAGATATAACTTATTATTGATATCTACATAGCACAATGATGTGAATCACACTGCTGCTCTCTCATTTAGTCATTTGCTCCATTTGGATTGTGGTTGTTATGGATGGCTGTTTACAAATGTACACTGGTGCTGTCTTTTTCACACTTAACAGTTTCCCGTGTATATGAAGAATGGTCCACCACCCAAAGGACATCTAGCCAGTGGTCGAAAACAGGTCATTGATGAAAGAGGACAAAGGAGGCTGACACAAATTGTGCAGAGCAACAGACGGGCTACAGTTAGTCAACTGACAGTACAGTACAACATTGGTGCCCAAAGACCCATAAAAAAATGCACAACTCGTCGTACCTTGACACGAATGATGTATGGCAGCTGATTACCTTAAAGAGTTCCACTTCTTTCAGCAAAAAACAAGAAACTGAGGTTGCAGTGGGCTAAGAAATGAAAACACTGGACACTGGAGAATTGAAAAAGCATTGCCTGGTCTGATGAATCCCGGTTCCCACTGTTTCACGCCGATGGGAGGACTAGGGTATGCATTCATCCTGTCGCTTGTCAACATTACAACATTGCAGGCTGGTGGTGGTGGTGTGATGGTGTGGGTTGTGTTTTCATGGCACAAATTGGGCCCCTTGATAAAAGTGCAGCAGCGTTTGAATGCCGCAGGATATCGGAACATCATTACCAATACGGTGTATCCCTTCATGGCAGCAGTGTATCCACCTGCAAATAGATTTTCTCAGTAGGATAATGCCCCATGCCACAAGGCTAGGATTGTTCCTGGAATGGTTCCACAAACATGACAGTGAATTCAGCTTACTGCCCAGTCACCAGATCTCAATCCAGTTGAGCATCTGTGGGATGATATGGAACGAGCTATTCGGAGTAGAGATCCATTACCAGCCAACTTGACACAACTGTGGGAAGCATTGGAGTCAACATGGGCCTTGTAGAGTCCATGCCCCAACGAATTGAGGCTGTTCTGAGGGTAAAAGGGGGTGCAGCTCAATATTAGCAAGGTGTTCCTAATGGTTTGTACACTCAGTGTACATGTGTAACTTAACCGAATAATGGTTTAATTGAAGAAGTTTAAGCTCCCTATCAATCATTGTTTTAGCGACCAGTGGACAGACAATTAAACATTTTATCTTGCAGGAGCTGCATAGTGTGGATCCCAGCCCACGGAATAAAAGTTTGAGGGAGTTCCTCCCTTCTAAACTCCTCAAAGGTATTGTGCTCCACATCCAGTCAAAAACAAATTTCATTTAAGAAGACCACGAGTGGGGCTTTTATTGCTCAAGTGTCTTCTTTTTTTTAAGCCCATAACCATGTGTGTGAGGTGTAGATTTCTTTGACTACCAAGAAACACTCTGTGCGACCATTATTTAGCCCACCGCAGTAAATTAAACAGCTGTAAATTATCAAGATATCAAAGTGTCACCAACAAAAACGTAAACAATAGGCCTATAGCAGATGCAGCATATGGCATTAATTTTCAGTGCTCAAAGCTTGCCATTCCATTAGAGCAGCATTTATTTTTCAGCTCGAAACAATGAGCCCAATCTGTCCTCCATGACAACATCATAAACAACAGAGTAGGCTAAATCCTTCGTTTTTCGGTTATGCTCAGGTAAAACAATTTGGCTATTCTATATTTCCAAGTCCTATCCCTGAAGATCAAGGGGTATTTTTTTATTTTTTTAATTAGCAGATGCTGTTGTCTAGAGCAACTAGGGTTAAGTGCCTTGCGCAAGGGCACATCGACAGATTTTTCACCTAGTCTGCTCGGGGATTTGAACTAGCGACCTTTTGGCTACTAGCCCAAAGTTCTTTACCACAAGCCTACCTCCTGCCTCTTAAATTAATTGGAATGACTGGAAATCTGTCAGACTTGGTTTTTAATGTAAAGATATAGCCTAGTCGAATTATTATCTGAAATGTAGTACAACAAATGGTTAAAAAGAAGCCTACATAACTCATAAAGTAAATACAACATCCATTTATGGCCAGCTATGTAAACTCTAATTTTGATTTATCCTGCAATAGACGTTGTTCAATTGGGAATATAAATGTTTGTCTTTTTCTAATGCCTTTTAAGGGGAAAGTAATCTAAAAGTAACTGAAAGTAATCAGATTATGTTACTAAATTTGGGTAATCCCAAAATTACATTACTGATTACAATTTTGGACAGGTAACTAGTAACTGTAACAGATTACATTTAGAAAGTAACCTACTCAATCCTGTCTATGAGCCAAATTATTGTCTTACCTCAAGTAGCCACAAAATCCCTAGTTTTTCTGGAAGTTCTGTTTTTCTCAAGTAGCCATTTTCCCCAAAAAAATCCCCACATGGGCCAGGCCCCAAGCAATTCGAGTTCTAGCCAATGAGCTTCAGCCGCTTGTCATTCTAGTGACAGCTGGCAAGATGCACACACAGCAGAGAGAGAGAGAGAGAAAGAGAGCAATGATGCACATATCTGCTCATATGTGACGTAGTATACAATTTTCTGGGACCACTTTTGGCTTGTGAGCGCTACTTTCAGAACTACTGGCTAAAAAGTATATAAAAGTACCAGAGAATCTCTTTAAGATACTGTGTGAGAAAACATCAACAGGACTTCACACCCATGATACATAATTGAATCAGGTGTGTTAGTGCTGGCCAGGAACAAAAGCCTGCATGCCCTGTTGATTCGCAGGACCAGAGCTGAAACAGAAGGACAAATTCATATAAACATTTGTGAATGGTGATAAAGTTGTTCAGATTCTGTGAAAATACAAGGAAATATTCAAGCTACTGTACTTCACTTTGACTAACAGCATGTGCTGTATACTGTATATCTCTCAAATAAATAAAACATCACATTACTTTACTAACGTCTCATTGGTTATGAACAACAGTGACTTTACTCACTGCATTTATCTCTTAAAACATACCAGACCAGTTGACAAACTAACAGCAACAATCATAACACAACAGATGGCAGCCAGGCATGTGATAATGAAACCAGTTGGTTTCCATGGACTACTTCCAAAAAGGAGGAACATCATGCAGATAGGATAGTGCGGTGCAAAACTGGTGTATCCCTTTTTATACAACGGGTGGATCTAATCCTAAAACTGCATTCCAGTTGGTGTCTATTCCACAAATTACCACCGGCTAAATCTAAGATGTTAACATGCCTATTTGCTCTGTTCCATCTAACTGTGCAATCCATTGTTTCGTCAACCCTTGCAGGGAAGTTATAAACTTGATCTCTACTATCAAAAGCATCTAGACATTATCTCACATTTCTTTTAGACTAACATTTAGTTTTCAACAGCAGAGATTTGTATAAACCTTGCTCTCTGTCTCTCTGACTTTTGCAACATTGTTTCAATATTCAAATTCGATCTCCAGCTGTCAAATAGTAATGAATGTGTTGGGAGTCAGGACGAGACAGACAGGCAGGCAGTGTTTCTCAGCCAGTCATAATCATGAATCAGCTGACATCATTTTTATGGGTGTATACAAAGAAATGTAAATATGAAAAAAGGTCAAATGAAACAATGTGTATCTAGTTTGCAGTCTCTCCAGCTTCAGTTTGAAGTGATCGTGTTAGCTGTGGATACTGTTGTTCAGAGGAGCTAGCCAACAACACAGCTAACACGATCACTTCAAACCGAGCTGGAGAGAGGCGAAATAGCGCCTCATTAGCTCATTGTTATGGGTGTATCCAAATAAATGTCACTAGAAAACACTGTTTCACGTGTCTGTAAGTTAGCCGTAGTTGGCTGGCTAGCTAGCAAGCAAGGGATAATAAGAACGCTTCCAGCCAGTATGGAAATGGAACATTTACAATGAATGACTGGGTCGCGTCTCTGGCAACCGAACTGATAGAACGAACAGCCGGCTTGGGTAGCAACCCTAGATTTGTGTTGGGACTATACCTTGTGGAAGGATGAAATAGTATGAATAAATTCATCAAAATGTGATTTTAATGATTATTTTAAATCATTATTTGAATATGCCGTTAACTCGTTGTATAAAAGTGATTATGCCCTCGAATCCGGTGTTTGGAGGATATATTGGCACGGTTTGCCAGCCCTCGACTTCGTCTCGACTTCGTCTCAGGCCTAACAACTCCAGTGCCAATATATCCTCCAAACAAAAGCTTCTTAGGCATTATTACGTAATTATATCATGGCATTGTTGAATACTCCTTTCTGATTGAAGGGGATTCTAGAGCATGCATTATTTTCCTATAATGCACAGTATATTTGCACAATAGATTTCAATGGCTACAGTTAAAGTCAAATTGAAAACAGTATTGGTGTTGTTGAATTAGATTTTCATAATAGCAAGCTATGACTGATGGCTTGGTTAGCTAAATTAGCAAGTCTGTTTGTTTGGTTACCACGGCAACTACTGTAGCTATCTAGTAAACTTGCTAGCTACTTCATGTTGAATCTAGAAGAAAAAGAAACGCACACCTATATAGGCGAGGTGCTGGCTAGCGGAGTGGAAAACTTGAAAATAAAGAAGAGCCGCACACTAGGAGCTCAGATGCAAAAAATATTTTATGTCCAACGTTTCGACAGGCAAGCTGTCTTCATCAGGGTATAATCACAAACACTGCGGGGTGACTCATTTATATAGTGTCAAAGGACACACACAGGTGTCTGTAATCATGGCCAAGTGTGGCCTTATATCATTGGTTAATTCTGAGATATTAAAATGGCATACAAAGAACATACAAAAAACAAATGGATAGCATACGATCATAGATGAGATTTAGGCTACATAAGCCTACAAACAATCACAATGGCACAGTCACAATCACAAGAATGGTTTCAGATCAAAGTCTATGTTGAGACCGAAGGGAGCGAGGGTCTTTAAATTAAAGATCCAGGCAGCCTCTCGTTTCAACAATAAATTGTCGAGGTCACCCCCTCTCCTAGGGAGGGTGACATGTTCAATGCCAATATAACGCAGAG